>JAXRJS010000049.1:0-260000 GCA_037127375.1 Dione juno
TAAACCAGCCTTGAGTAGTCGAAAAATTTGAAAATGCCAGTAGAAATTTCTCCGATACAACACATAAATAAATTACATTTCAAAGAACTTTTTAAAAGCCCACACGTCCCTAGATCGACTTGACGAATTGCCTTAATTATGCACGTGTTTAGCTTTCGTGACGAGATGAGCTTTTTCGCTAACATACAATCATTTTGAGTTAAGAAATTGAAAGAAAAGTGGGTGAAAGTTTAATACAGATGTCGATCTGTTCATCACTGTATCAGTTTCAATGTCACAGTCTATTTTTTCTTATCCATTCATTGAATATTAGAGTATATAATGCTTAAAATATTATGTTTTAATAATAATGATAATAATGACAATTGAATGAGAAAACTAGTATATTACAAATACCAAATATATGTATCTAAACAGACTAAAATTTATTATTCTCTATATACATTTTGTAAACCTCATTCATAAAAAAATAAAGACATAAAAAAAAAAATTTTAAAAAATCTCGACAGTATAATTGATCAGTATTACTCTTGACGAAGTTAAAATTGTTCGGGTTTGGAGGCCTGAGTAGTTGAATTATTTCTGTTTCCTTACATGAATACGACGCAGTGCGGTGTTGAGTTACACCACACATCACGTGATGTGTTGATCTCGAGCAGGCTCTCTGCTCCTACCCTGCTGTATACGGATAAGCAAAAACTATAGATAGGCTATAGACCACTTAATAAAATACTCTAAAAAGCTTATATTTTATATTATAATTAAATTTTATTTTAAATTATAAATATTCTTAATTACTAACACTTCACTTAATATTATTAATATTTATATAATATTCACTAATTTTACTCTCTAGTTAACTCGAATAAGCTACTTATAATATTATCGGGAGTCAGTTTGGCGAATATTACAAAAAAGCAAATTGAAATTTTTAAGCCATGATGATCCAATATACCATGGGTTTGATATTCTCTCGTATAATTAATATATTTAATTTTCCGCTCTGGCAAGGCACAGGCAATAATTTGAAATTCAGCGAATGTGAAGCAAAAAGGCAGAGATGCTACTAACATAAATAAGTAGCAACAAGCGTATGAGGATTTCGATAGTTAGCGTGATGAGACCGTATGACTTATTGACAAAAGTACTTAGATGCTTTCCAAGATTACCAAGAGGCTCGGATTCAAATCCCGCTAAGTTCAAATTCTTATTCGTTTCCTCTTATGTATCGTATTGTTTTACCTTTCCAATATTAGACAACATCTACGTTGTTGTTTGTTTTTTGTTCTCGCCGCACATAGCTGTGTAGGCACCCCATAGAGGGACCCGTAGGTACAAGGAACCTAGTGTTAAGACACTCTGTTCCCCGTTTACAACTTCTGAGGCATTGCACTCAACACGAGTGGCGGAACTCAACGCCACGCTTTTGGCTTTTTACGAGAGCGAAATATGTACATAATGTGTCATAAATGTCATCATCGTAATCATTGTATACATGTATCAATATTGCCTCATATAATGTAGATATATATTCTTTATATTCCAACATATTCTGTCGCTTACATTTTTTTTATTATGTTTAAACCGTAAAATTAAAAATATAAGTTGTGAACAAATATTTGCTTTGTACTTTGTAAGCACATAATGCTATTGTGTAAAAGCTTTTATCGTTCACTCAGTCAGACGTGGAAACAATTTGCTATAAACGAAAAAGTTTCTTTCAAACATATTTATAATAGCGTATTTAAATCAAAATTAGCTTTTTTATAACATTGTGCAATTCGTTGGATAAAACAAACGATAAGTTGTGTACTCTAAAAATGCTTTAGATATTCACTATTAGTTATAAATGTAAGGTTTTCTCTGCGGAGTATCTTCATATAATTATTACGAAATATCTTTGCCCGTTTGTACACATCAATGTATATAACATAATATACATATATCTTCCTCACGAATGACTTTGTCTAATAGTAAGTGAAAGTCGCATTAAAATGTGTTGGAAGCAGTTTTTTGTTACTATGGAAACATATTGTTAGATTTGACCGTATTTTAATACAGTAATTTTCATTTCTGCGAAGTACATTCTATCAGAGTACACATAAAAGCTTTTAAAGCATCGCAATATTGCGTGTCTTACATATAATTATGAGTAAAACGCTCCCATGTAGAGAATGTTGACACACATTAACCAAATAATTGTTTCGTGGAAATATATATATATATATATATATATATATATATATATATATATATATATATATATATATATATATATATATATATATATATATATATATATATATATATATATATATATATATATATCTATATATATATATATATATTACTGTGATAAAAATGGACTAGTATGGACGATTTAAATAAATCAAATCGTGAATAAAAATCAGTTAATTTTGTAATTGATGATCAATCAGTACTAAGTACTATAATGCTAAAAATGTATATGGGATACTGCGTTTATATCAGCCATGTATTGAATACAGGCGTAAACCGGATGACTGAACGTTTTGGTACTAAGTTCTCTCCGCCACCCTGAAGAAACAAAATAAGCTTTATTGTTCCTCAAAACTTTTCACAACCTAATTATAAAATATCTAGAAGTGATATAGAATAACACGACAGTGAAAGTGGAAACCATTTCCATTCCACCTCAACGATATTCGAACTAATTAAAAAGTTAACTTCGTCTGTTAGATTTTATCATTAGGAAATTATTGAAATTATATGAAACTGATAACATTACTTATCAATAACAATCACGGGAAAAATCCTAGCTAATATATTTATATTGTTAGATTCATCAGATTTGAATGAATTATTCGTTTAGTCCTACTTATAATACAGTATTATTATATATATATATATATATATATATATATATATATATATATATATATATATATATATATATATATATATATATTATATATATATTTGTCATATAGGATACCTATGAGCCAAGTTGGTTTACAAAACGAGACAAACAATTCATATAAATGCTTATATAAGTTTTTGTTGTATTTCTACCTTATTGTTATACCTAAGTGTTTATTGTTATACCAACATGCCATCGCTTGCTTTCATCCTTACATTCACATTTGAATCACATTTATATTTGAATTTGTACTCATCACCACTCTAAAGAGAAGTAAAACCAATTTCAATTACGGTATAATCCTGAGTAATGAGTGTGAACTTTACCTCGAGGCCATAATTGTACAATTATATTCAACAAAAAATAGATACTAGCAGTAACTGTACTACTTTAGCGTCATTTTGTTTCGTGTTTCAAACGTTTACACGGAAACGATCTGCTTCTAACACCTGCCAGCTAAAATTACTCGTAACCAGGCCATTGTAATCAACTTACTTACGACAACTTACTTACAACTTACGTACTTGGAAAAAAGCTACCTACTACAAAAAAGCTACTCAAACACATAAAGATTAGTAAAGTTTTCCCTAGTATATATTCAAAACTTGAACATTTTTATCTTCATACATAAATATTATATATACACAAACTATTTAAAATCAATATAAATAGTTACAAGAAAAAATATTAATAATAATAAATAATACTTTGGTTAAAATATTATTTTGTATTTGGCTGGATTAGTATAGATATAGCATACCAAATAAACTTAACTCATTCATTGTAATATGATACCGGTATTGACGAGTAAGTGGCGCAGTATTTAAATTAACTTTAACAAGTAATAATTTGTACATTTGTGTTATTTTAAGTTGAGTGATGTTAATTAAAGTTTCAATCCTGGCGCTGTTGGCCAAGTCGCTTGATTTCAAACGCGATAGTTATTCGTATCCCACTTGGTGTATTGATTAATTTAAAATTTATTTTAATTTATGGTGGAACAATGTGCAGCGTTGAGAGCTTTTCGCTCCAAGTATCTTAAAGCTAAATTTACTCTGCCTATCCTGTTGTCCATCTGTCTGTCCACCTGTCGAGATCATTTTCTAAAATTGGAAATTTAAATGTATATCATAGAAAAAGATATATACAGCTTATATTTGTAATAAATTTGATACATACGAGTGCATATACCCACACATATTAGATATTTCGATATCGCGTGTCGAGTGAGTGTCGCTAGTCGATGGCTAAATTAATGAAATTTATCAAATTTGTTTTGCTATTATTTTATGTTTGCTTTTCTATTACAAATAGACAGAATATCAGTAAATCTCATTCTTCGGACAAAATCAATAAGAATAATAAAATTATTTATATAGCTACATTTAATTTAAAATAGAGGCTCTTCATTATCTATTAAATTTAGTTAAATTGTAAGTCGATTTCATTATGTCATGAGTTCTTTACAAGATCTCATTTCAATTATTACTAGAATGGTTTGTCCTTTATATTCTATAATAAATTACTTGGTTTGAATTTCTTATAAAGAAAATTGTCACGTGAAACTGCAAAATTATATGAAATTTTTAAATAATAATACTGTTACTCTGCATTTAAATTATTTGAAGAACATCATAATTATGGCTTATTCCTTTTACAATACTAGATTTTCTTTGTGGTTTCACCCTCTTTATGAGATGCTATAATTAATTATTTATCATTTTAAGGGTTAAATATTTTAAAATATTTAACCCTTTAACGTAATTGAATATTTATTATGTAGTATTACGTGAAGCAAATATTTTACAACCATTTTTACGAAAATTACGGATAGAAGAATATGAAAATTGGCTCACTTATATTTTATATGTAAGAGAAGTACAGAACGCTTATAATAGATTAATATTTTTCAATAATAATGCTTATAACGTACATTCAATCAATAAATAAAACATTAAACACACTACCATATTTATAACAGTGTAACTTTTCTATAAAGTGCTAAACATACACGTTGCTATGGCAACGCTGACTCACTGAATGATATATAGTACCTACATTTAACCTACTTCCAGATACCTAGAAAGATGAAATTTGAAACCCAGTGTAGTAATTGCGTGTAAGCGATGTTTGTAAACTTAGAAGATCATTGTCCAGCAAATCAAAAATAAAAAGGAGTTCTCTTTGCATGCAGGATAGTTCTATAGTTCCTGATATATTTTAAAAATAGTTCTGGCGTTTTTACCTATAAAAAAGTCATTTGAAGAAATGATATGCTAACTTCCCGTAGAAGACCATTTTCTTGGAAACAAAGTTCTGGACAAGTTCTATACACATATGGGTGACCTCTATAGTTCCTGATCGTTTTAAGAATAGTTCTGTCGAATAGACTTAATGAGATGCGTTAAGTGTATTATAATTTAACTTGAGTTACATTAGATTATGCTCTTACATTAGATTAGAAGGCATATACATACATTTAAAACACCTACAACGTCGCTGCTCATTTAATAAATCTTTTCAAAAGCGTTTGCTCTGTGTGGAAATTCTAAAGCTATAAATTGTAATCGATTAAGAGGTGGAGCTCGTAGTTTGCAATCAGAAAATTTAATTATTTAATACCATTTTGAATAAGAAATTATGTTTTGGGATTCTGCACGATAGAATAAAAATTGAATTGTAACAGAATCACTCGTAATCTGTTTGTCCGTCTGTACAGATAATTTACTCTAAATTTACAACGAAATTTTAAATGTATTTCGTGGCCCAAACAAATTCAAATATATTTTTGTACTAAAAAATGACTTTCGGGGGCGAAATCTTAAATGTAGTGGCTTACTTAATAACTAATAGCCGACACACTTTATCTCATAAATATGTACAAACATGATAATTTATTATTGTCTCACACATACACCTGTGTAAACAAAGAAGACCAAGTGCAAAAATATACTTATATCATTTTCCCTTGAGATGTTATATAATCACGAATATTAATTAACTTGCCTTAGAGAGACAAAGCATTGATCGTGATAAGCTTGGAATAATACGTTTAATTAATAATGTCTGTCTTAAAAATTTTATCTAAGTATAACAGTAGAAGAAATCGACTGCACCTATATGAATGTATTTAATATTTGTGACACCAAATATTTTTTTAGAAAAAAATTAATTTAAAAAATAATACCAGGTAGTGAAAGTTATAGTGCTAGAGACAGGAACGTAATGCATGATTATAAGCTATTTATACATGGCCTAGATAGTTGAAACGTATAATACTAACTTCTACCTCGGGCTCTACCCGCGTGGTCAAATGAACAGTGGGTACAGAGGGTTACGACGTAACGATTCACTTCACGTCTATTGACTATAAATACAAAAATATTTTTCAATTCGGACCAATAGTTTATGAGATTAATACATACAAAAAAACAAGCTCTTCAGCTTTATAGCATAACTGTAGATAAAAATCCCCTTGCGTATAACTAAGACGCACAACTATTGTAATAGATTTTAAGTACCCCATTTACAATATTACATTAATATAGCTTATACAGAAATATTAATTTGAATTAAAACCTTATTCGTCATGAAATAAAATATGAAATGTATAAATAGTCTTTAATCTTTATAATAAATTAACAGTTACACGCCTCCCCCGTCTCCCCCGCTCCCCTCCTCCCCCGCCATAGCTGTCACCTGCATTCTATTGATTTACTGTAAATGACAGTTCTGATCTATCAAGGCTCGGCACTAAGCCCGCTCTTGTTTATTCGGTCAATGGACTATCTCACCAAACATGCCCAGACTAGTCTCCCTTGGTGTATGTTGTACGCCGATGACATCGTGTTGGTCGACAAATACGCAGAAACAATACAACACATCCTTGATAACTGGAAACAAGCCCTAGAGAGGAATGGCCTACGCATTAGCAGAAGCAAAACCGAATATCTACATTGCAAATTTTCTGACCAATCACTATCTAGCACTTCAATGCACATTGACGGAGAACCAATAACGAAAGCCAGACATTTTGTATATCTAGGATCAATGCTGAGTGCGGGTGCCAGTGTCGACGCGGACGTTACCCATAGGATAAATACTGCCTGGCATAAGTGGAGAATGCTCTCGGACGTACTTTGTGATCCAAAGATGCCAATACAATTTACAATTTGATGCCAATACAATTAAAAGGTAAAGTGTATAAAAGAGCAGTAAGACCAGCTAAGTTGCATACATTATCCATCATAATGCAGAATGTTGGGCAGTCAAAAAACAGCATGAGCAAAAATGGTCGTCAATGAGATTATAACACTTCGATGGGCTGCGGGAGTTACAAGACTTGATATAATACAAAACGAGTATATCATTTTCAAAGTCGCACCTATAGTAGATAAGATGGTCGAAAGTCGACTGCGATGGTACGGGCATATGATGAGAAACGACGAATTTAGTGCAACCGTAAAAGCTGCGCTGGCTATCCCAAACACAACAAAGGATAGAGGAAGACCACAGTCCACGTGGTGGAAAACCGTTGCCAAAGATTTGGAAGGAGCAAACCTAGGTGTAGGGACAACCCAAGACCGTCTCACTTGGCGCTGAAATACGAGGAGGGCCGACCCCAAACAAAGGGATATCGACTACGTATCTAACTCTAACGTATTTAATTGGACAATGAATAATATTGAATTATTTTATATTATTTGGTAAATATTCATTTATTTTATTGTATTTTGTAAACAATCAGCAGTTTCTGAGTTTATAATATTATTACACGAGTATAGACTATAGACTATAGACTATAGACTATAGATATATTACGATACATTAAGAAAGTGATAATTCACTATAACTTTCTTACTGTGTGTGAGTGAGTAGTCGTGCTCGATGGCGGTCTGACAGCAAAAAATAATTGAAATATTTAAAAAGTTAAGCAAGAATGTTAATAAATCAGTTAAGAAGAAATTTGACTAACAACTTTTAATATTCTTATGTAAGTATAATATTACTAATAATTGAATGGAAATCTTTGTTGATTAATTCCTTGAAATTAATTTTAAGTTGAGTTAATATAATTAAGATTTCCATCGTGGGGCTGTTGGCCAATATTGGAATTTAAACGTGATAGTTATTCTTATCCCACTACTGGTTTTTTTCATTTATAGCTCTTAGCTACAAATATCTTGAAACTAACTCTGCCTACCCTGTAGTCCATCTGTCTGTCCATCTGTCGAGATCGTTTTTCATAAGAACAAGTTAAGGCTACAATGTTAATTAACATGAAATATTCAGAATTCATTTAAAATTAAAATTCAAAATTTTGCTTATAAGTAATACATAATACGCCGAATGATTAAACCTATAGGTTACTTCTCGTTGGAGTTCTGATATAACTGAACACTTACATTTAAAGTAAAAAAATCTAAAATTGAAAATTTAAATGTATATCACAGAAAAAGACATATACAGCTTATATTTATAAATAATTTGATACAAACGAGTGCATATACCTACACATATATTAGATAGATAGCCAGTCGATACTGGCGACACTCAACGTGATATCGCTAAATTAATGAAATTTATCAAATTTGATTTGCTATTATTTTATGTTTGCTTTTCTATAACAAATAGACAGAATATCAGTAAATTGTTTGGACAAAATCAATAAGAAAAATAAAATTATTTACACTACATTTTTTTTAAAAAGTGGCTCTTCAGTACAATACTATTATTTGGTATACACATGTATATTTTATATATAAGTGTTTAAAATGTGTCTAGCGTGTGTGTGTGTGTGTGTGTGTGTGTGTGTGTGTGTGTGTGTGTGTGTGTGTGTGTGTGTGTATCTGTGTGATGTGTGTCTAGTGACAAATCATTTCATTTTCTCCACAATCATTGTAGGCGGGTATAATAAACAAATACATTAAGTCATTAAGTACATTTTTGAAAATTCATGGACTGAAATTTCTATGTAGATATAACTTCATATATTATCCCGCATAGCACAGCAGCTAAATAATACTCCTCAGTGTGTGAGAAACACTTTAATGTCAACATATTATTACTCTGTTTCACATTCTTCTGGTTACCGGTATTCTATACGGTTACTTAAACTTTAATAAGCTCCCTAGGGATGGATAATAAGCTCATTGTGCAATTTCACGGCTATGTTCTTGTGAGTGTCAGACATATTATCTTATCACTATTGTTATAATGTAATATGCACAATGTACATACTCGTACATTTACGAGTATATTCAAATACGTTATCAATTATATTAATAAATAAATGTATCCTCAAATAACAAAAAAAATATACAATAAATCCTTAAATATGTTGAAAATTCACTTTAATCTGTAACGTTAAGGCTTACTTAGCGTTTATGACATACTCGTTTTTATATACAAGTGGACGCAGTTTCGTTAGCGGGAACTTTATAATCCTACTTTTTCGTAAAACTAGTCAATTTACAGAATTTTTTTTACTATTTTATATAATTCTTAAACAGAACCAGGTAAAATACTCTCTTCTCCGCTTTCTGTCCAAATTTGAAACATTATATTATCATACTTAATGCCGCACTTACTCGTAGTTTCAACAGAGCAAATAAAAAATCCGCGCCCCAATGTGCGTAGATAGCCTTATATTTGATTAAACAGTGTTTTAATGCTTCATTCAATGATCACTGTCAAAAGCTGTAGGAGGCTGATGAAAGCTAATCCTTGCTTGAATCTAAACTCCCACCTCCTTCTTAACGTACCTAATGAGTGTATCTATGTCTATTTATATGTACGTATGTTGAACGGATGCGATTGTATTGACTAGTAATAAGGTGTATCTTCAAATATACCACTTCCAAATGTTTTTTAACTATACTAATGACTATTGGCAAATGACATTTTTATAAAGCCTTAGCTCAATAAAAAAAATTTCCCTCGTGTATATGATGCTGTTAAATTTAATTAAATTGTAAGTCGATTTCATTATGTCATGAGATCTTTACAAGATCTCATTTCAATTATTATTAGAATGGTTTGTCCTTTTAATATTCTGAAATAAATTACTTGGCTTGAATTTCTTATAAAGAAAATTTTCACGTGGAACTTGTAAATTATATGAAATTTTTAAATAATAATATTGTTATTCTGTATATAAGTTATTTGAAGAACATCATAATTATGGCTATTTCCTTTTACAATACTAGTTTTTCTTTTAACGATAGTTTATTGATAAATTATCAAGTTGTTATATGTTAAGAGTTAATATCATAAGGCATTATTTGAGCCTCACTCTAAGTGCGATGGTAGTGGGTTCGGTCCTCGCTCGCGATATTAAACTATTTCCACTTCCATCCTAAGGTAAGACAGACACTCGGTTGAGATCCGCCACTCGACACACAACAACACAACAATCGTATTTAAATCAAACAAAATGTTATATTACTATTAGTAATTGCTAAAAAAAAAAGATACGAGCTGATATTTAATATAAAAATAGATAGTAATTTACTCCGTAAATAAATATGAATATGATTATATTTATCAATCCCAAAAGTAAACATTCCTTGACAGATATAGATGACTAGGTCTTTGTTAATATTTTATTATAATAAATTAATAATAAACTCACCAAGCAGTTGGTCCCAAGTGTAAAGCACTTCTCGTCGATATTTGATACAAGTGCTGTCTGTGAAGTGAATTGCGACTCGACAGCTGTGGTCTTTATAACTGTAAATGAACGAATTGTGCATAAAATCTATTATTATTAAAATGTAAATTTAATAACGATGTTACGTACGTAAATAAAATTGAATTAATAATAAAATTTTAGACATTTTTAGTGTACAGCGTTAGTTTAGCGTACAGCGGTCAATTCTACTGCCTTTGGCTTTAAAAATGAAATAAATTTATAATCGAAAACAGATTTTAAGAAACCTGACGTCACCAACACTACAGTAGTGCGTCGTCTCGGGTAGTAAGTACACGGAAATAAAAATAATCAAACCTGCACTTTTCGTGATAACAGTTAGGTGTATATTTTTTGGAATAACATAAAACTTGGAGCTTTTGAGCTTATTTACATTGAAGTGGTAAGTAGGTTTTCGTCCCACTATGTATGAGCATTCGTCACATTTGATTTGGAAAACAGACATGTAATAAAAAACATCCGTCTCTTAAACGATCTCGATCAATTCCCATCACTTTCTATATGCGGGATCATTATTTATTTGTGTAAAGCATTTCTTTTTTGATAAAATGACATATCTTATTTGTCAACAAAAAAAATATTTAGATAAAATAAATCTAGTGTTGGGACACTCCGGTCACCACTTTCTACCAAATTGACATTGTTTGACACAGTGTGCGCTATCTGTGAGGACGAGACTCGCAGCACTGAATGGGATGGGTTATTTAACTTTAGTTAAATTAGATTTTGCTCTTACATTATAATAGAAGGCATCATATATAATATCAAGAATATACATGTAAAACCTCCACAACGTCATCTCTCATTTAATAAATCTCTTCAAACAAAAGCAACTGCTTTTGTTGAGTAACTCTGTGTGGAAATTCTAAAGCAATAAATTGTAATCGATTGAGAAGTCGAGGCTTTAGGTTGCAATCACAAAATTCTAAATTTAATTATTTAACACCAATTTGAATAAGAACTCATCTTTTAGGGATTTGTATGATAGAATAGATAATTAGGATCACTCGTTACTTGTTTGTCCGTCGGTCAAGTTAATTTTTTCCAAAATTACAACGAAATTTTGAATGTATTTCCGTAGCCCAGAAAATAAAAAAAAATGTTGTATAAAGTGATTTTTGGGTGCAAAATCTTAAATGTAGGCTTGTTTAATAAATAATAGAACAATATGAATTTATATAATACACGGAGAGTTTTGTCTCAAGTATTCATCGGATGGAAATATTTTTATATATTTTTTAATCAAAATTGAAGTTATATCACTTTATATTGAGACGTTATATAACCATGAACATTAATTAACTTGCCTCAGAGAGACAAAGCGTTGATCGTGATAAGCTTGGAATAATGCGTTTAATTAATAATGTCTGCCTTTAAATATTATCTAAGTATAGTAGTAGAAGAAATTGACTGAACCTATATGAATGTATTAATTTTAGAAAAAAAAATATTAAATATTTAAAAAATAATACAATAGTAGTTAAAAAGTTAACCTTAAAGTTAACCAGCCAATAGCCAAGATACTTGAAACGTATAACACTAACTTCTACCTCGGGCTCTACCCGCGTGGTCAGTGGGTACAGTGGGTTACGACGTAGCGGTTTACGTGGTGCTATGTCCATCGACTATACAATATAACAATAGTTTTCAATTCGAACTAATAGTTTCTGACATTAGTACGTACAAACAAACAAACTTTTCAGCTTTATTAGATAAGTGTGTATAGATTCCCTTGTGTGTGACTAAGACACACAATTATTGTAATAGACGGTGTTAGTAAGACAGTTCCAAAACATATTTCGTGTATCGTTTAAGTACAACTGTCAGCTTAGTGTAAGTAAGTAAGTATATAAGTAAGTATATAAAAGAACCTTCTTGGCCGGGGGTACTTTCAGCAAGGACCACTATATAAGACGTATGAAAAAAACAGTTTAAGTTTAAATAAGCTATAATTAAAAATTGTACCATGTATACGGCACTACCATCACCACCACGGCTCACATCAGACAAATCGATTAAAATGAAAATCATTCGCGGCTCATAATTTGTCATCTGTGGTCCGCCGGTGATTGATGTTCTTGGATTTACTTTAATGTAATGTGCATGTACGTAGAGTGTTCAAAACGTATTCGTAGTAGTATAAGTATTACACAAAATTCACGTTGTGTATTTTCAAAAATTATTTATTTATTTGTGAATATCTATATTGTCCCCTTCAAAGTAATCCCCCAGGGATATTATACACTTGTGCTAACGTTTTTTCCAATCTTCGAAGCATTTCAAAAAATCATTTTTTTTGTAACTTGTTCAGCTCCTCCTTCGATGCCGACTTTATCTCGTCAATCGTGGCGTAGCGTCGTCCTTTGGGGGGCCTCTTCAGTTTTAGGAAGAAGAAAAAGTCACAGGGGGTCAGATCTAGGGAATACGGTGGCTGCGGTATCATTAGTGTGCTCTTTTTGGCCAAGAAGTCGCGTACAAGCTGCAATTTTCGTACAAAGTTTGCGGCGACCCGTCTCAAACCCAAATTATCGATTAAAATTGAATGGTACGCTAAAGCCAATCGGTAAGACTGTTCCTCGGTAATTTCTTTAACGGTAATTCGATAATTGGCCAATACCATTTCACTTCATCAATTTTTTCGTCTGTTGTTGAAGTGTCCGGGCGTCCGGCACGCTCTCCGTCGTTCACATCTTCTCTGCCTTCTGAAAACATTTTGTACCACCGATAAGCGTTGCTTTTGTCCAAAGTAGCTTCTCCGTATGCCACAGTCAACATTTCCGAATGCGTCCGCAGATGCATTCCGAGTGCATCCGCGCACTTAATTTCGTTTTTCACACAAAATTTGATACAGGTTCTTTGTTCCATTTTTTGAATAGGTAAAAATCGAAGACGAATCAAAACACGTGCAAGCAAAGCAGCTGTCAACAATTAACTGAACATTCAAAATTGCCGAACTTGTCATCATAATTGAGAAACATATGCACCAACATTAAAATATAGTTCAACAGCTCTATTAAAATATAGTTTTATATCTCTAAAGTACTGACATGACACATGAAGGCGTGATGACAGTATCATCGACATTTCTTAATAATTTCTTATTCATGCATCTACTTATATTTCAATGCATTAATCTTGCTGAGTCAGATTAGATAAATTGACCCGTTGGGTTCCGCCATACAATAGGATTATTGTATTTTCCACTCCGTTGCCCATTTTCTGTCTTTCAAGACAAAACTCGATGAGTGGCGGAACTCAACGCCGCGCTTTCTCCTATTACCAGAGTGGGGAAAATGAAAGAAACTCATCCTCCTCCCGTGGGAATCGAACCCACAACTGTCACGTTTTAAGTCAGATACTGAGTCACTGTGAACCTGAAATAAACATATAAATACATATGATTTATATCACTAGCAAATATATATATATATATATATATATATATATATATATATATATATATATATATATATATATATATATAGATCTGACCCCCTGTGACCTGTGACTTTTTCTTCTTCCTAAAACTGAAGAGGCCCACCAAAGGACGACGCTACGCCATGATTGACGAGATAAAGTCGGCATCGAAGGAGGAGCTGAACAAGTTACAAAAAAAATGATTTTTTGAAATGCTTCGAAGATTGGAAAAAACGTTAGCACAAGTGTATAATATCCCTGGAGGATTACTTTGAAGGGGACAATATAGATATTCACGAATAAATAAATAATTTTTGAAAATACACAACATGAATTTTGTGTAATACTAATACTACTACGAATACTTTATGAACACACTGCGTACATGCCACATTATATTAAAGTAAATCCAAGAACATCAATCACCGGCGGACCACAGATGACAAATTATGAGCCGCGAATGATTTTCATTTTAATCGATTTGTCTGATGCGAGCTTGTAGTGATGGTAGTGCCGTATACACAGTACAATTTTTAATTATAGCTTATTTAAACTTATACTGTTTTTTCATACGTCTTATGTAGTGGTCCTTGCTGAAAGTACCCCCGGCCAAGATGGTTTTGTTATATACTTACATTGCGGTTATTGTTACATAGAACGAGTATAGTTATCATATTTTAAATATATTTATTGTAACTTTGAATTGAAACCACAATCATTACATTTCAGCCTTAATTTACCAACTGTGCTATGAGAGCACGCTCTGTAATAACTTATTAATTATTCTAAATAAAAAGGTCGACCGTCTAATTTAAACGCGATTCAATTAATTAAAAGGCGCTATAGTACATTGGTGAGAAACCCTCGATGCTGGGGTCAAATCACATTTGCTTATTATTTTATAACGACGCATACATAGAAATGGAAACACCAAACACATAACGTGAGATGTGCCCCATTCACAATATTACACTAATATAACTTATAAAGAAATGTTAATTTGAATTAAAACCTTATTGGTCATGAAATATAATATGTAATGTATAAATAATCTTTAATCTTTATATTATTAGCATAATTAACAGTTATTATAGGTACACGCCTCCCCCGTCTCCTACGCTTCCCCCGCCTCCCCCGGCGTTGCACTTGCGTTTTATAGATTTACTGCAAATGACAGTTCTGATCTATATAAAGCGCAGAACGTATCTATCTCTCACGTATTTAATTGGACAATGAATAATATTGAATTATTTTATATTATTTGGTAAATATTCATTTATTTTATTGTATTTTGTAAACAATCAGTAGTTCCTGAGATTAGCACGAACAACCAAACAGACTCTTCAGCTTTATAATATTAGTACACGACTATAGACTATAGGCTATAGACTACAGATATATTACGATACAATAAGAAAGTGATAATTCACTATAACTTTCTTACTGTGCGTGAGTGAGTGGTAACGCTCGATGGTAGTCATGACAGCATAAAATAATCATAATATTTATAAAGTTAAGCAAGAGTGATAATGAAGAAGTTAAGAAGAAATTTGACTAACAATTTTTTATATTCTTATGTAAGTATAATATTACGAATAATTGAATTGAAAACTTTCTTAATTAATTCCTTGAAAAAGACGTTTATTATCTACGTAACGATTTTCAAGAATAACAACTTCTTACATATACTAATCGATTATTCCAATCGATTTACTTTTTATAATAAAGACTTTAATGTAAGAGTTTTCTTTTCCAACTCAATACGATAAGACTGCCTTAGTGAGCAGTATTTTCATACATTTATCTAACCTAACATTTGTCGTATACAGCTGAAGCGCTCCCAAGTACAGTTCGGATAATCTTGTGTTCCCAGATACAGCGCTGAAATTAGATTGATGTTTATTTCGTAATATTGTTTTATTAATGATTCAGTGGAAACATTCAACAAATTGTAAGTGATTGTGAGTAGCTTTATCCTGCAAATATGAGATAAATTCGATACATTACGTGTATTACCAGAGCGGGGAAACTAATCCACTACTCCGAGTGGTAATCAAACCGACACGACACAACCAGACGCTATCATTTATATATCTATTTATATCTCATTCATATATCTATAATTTTTTGTAGATGAGGTGAACGACTGCCTTTTTGAAAACTCTAGGGAACTTTTCTTGAGACAGACACAGATTCCAAATCCAAGTTATTGGAGGAGCTTTACAGCAGCTTTGAGGATAGACGATGTAATTCCATACCACCCCACTGCACAATGGCTTTTGAGACCATAGATGATAGACTTTATTTCCGAATCGTCAGTACAGTTCATGACCATGGAATTTGGTGCTACCTGAGAGACATTATAAGGGAGATATTGTTGAGAATTAGTTTTAAAATGAACAGCAGATGCGAGTCGACTCCCTACACTTGCAAAATGATCATAAACTTTATTAACTGCCTCACACATCGACACTTAAATTTAAAAGATTGGTTGTATTGTTAGTATTTTCCTTCGATATGCTTGTAATTTTTTTTATTACATTCTAAGATTTTTTGATATTTCTGTTAGCCTTGTGTAATTCGTTCATCTCATATTGAACTTTTACTTTTTTTAACAAGTTGTTTGAGATTTTTTTTTATTTTGGCAATTGTGTTATTGGGATATTTTTTGTTCTTCTATAAAGTTTATCACGATTTCTTATGCAGTGGAGTAATCCTGGGTTATCCAAGGCTAATTATTATATAAGTATTATAATTTGTATTTATCATACAGCCATAACGCCGCTCTCTAAACGGACCGTATCTTTTTTTTTAAATGTTTTTTTTTGTTATATCGTAACTATTTTATAAATTGCATTCAAGAGTCCTTTTTATTTTTCTGCACATCTGCGGTTGAATCTTTTCAAAGTGAGACGTTAACCAATTTTTTATGTGCAGCTATCGTTCCACAATCGCTAAGACAAAAAACGACTTACGCTACTAGTATTTATAAGATTTTTTGATAGAGGTGGATCCTAGTGCTATGATATTTTATTCTTCATTTGCATTATTTAAGAATTAATGTTGAATTTTGGTAAAGAATACCAACTTTGTTGAACCAGAGAAGTAAAAGTAATGGTAATTTAAATGTGCCACTACTGGGAATCGAACCCAGTACGCGTTTGTATTTCTACAAAGAACGGTCACAGCAAGTCTGTCACCGGTGGATATGACATCTACGCCTTAAGTTTTAACTAAAGTAACGTGTTTTAACGATGGTCATAATAATAGTAATAATTTAACTATTTATTATAAAACTGGCTGACAATAATAAAGTTCTTCTTCTATATGGTCAGTATTCTTAGTTTATTTTACACGCTCTATATGTTTAGGCGGTCGCGGCGCAGCAGAGCGTCTGTCTGTACACGTGACGTTTGTGGTCTCGGTTAAGTATCGATGGAGGAAATGCCAAGCCCGAGAGTTCCGCCACTCAACTCACTATATTTCTAAAATTGGGCGGAGAGTGGACTACGAAGTGTTCTAATACTATTATATGTAACTTGAGCAAGTAAGGAATTAAAAATAAAACAATTTAATTCAAACACGTTTTATTTCGCTTATTCTATAAAGATTTCCAAACTGATTTTAATATGAAAGATAGTATCAAATACATTATTTCATATAGAGTTATTATTGAAGCTCCGAAGCTCAGCGAAAATACTCCGCCGTATGTGGCTGAAAATTGTAACCGATATACGTATTACTTTCAAGTTGTCAGAATATACCACAAGCATAAAGCAAGAAAAAAAACATGTTCATAGACAACTGATCTATGAAATATATACCATATATTACGAAAAGCACATATATTTAATACGATTTCTTCATGTTTATTTATTAGCTGCCGTGACGCGCACGCATAGTATCTGACTGTAAGTAAGGTTCGATTCCCACTCGAAGTAATGAGTTATTTAATTATCTTACAAATTCTGGTAAAAAAACACCTGCATGCATGCGGAAAGCGGAGAACGGAGTATCTTAACACTAGGCTCCCTCTTTTTACCTTACTATAGCGGGAAATAGCGTGAAACTATTTGTTTTATTTGTTACTTTTTGGTCGATATCAAATTACATAATCTGCCAAATTTGGTTTTGAGCTTTTTTTTTCTCATTCTGGACATGTCGAAGGTTTTTAGCTTCACTTTTATCCCGTATAGTGTAGGCAAATAGAATATAATATCAAAAACTCCGTTCTCCCATATCTGTCCGAATACAAGATTCATAGCGTCTAGAGTGTCGGACCTCAACGCCGCAGAGTGGTGTAAGTAAACTAATTTATTCACACACGTAGGTATCGAACCCACAATCACCGCTGTCCCAGTATATGTACCGTGACCTTAAAGTATATAAAACATATATTACCAATAAAATAGTTGAAGTCAATCAACAGCATTTTATTGTAACAATTACACGTGGACTTAGCGTGGTATACTTGTAGGGCAGACATCTCACTCACGTTGCGTCCGTTGCTGAAATATATAGACACAATTATTTTTATGAAAAAAATAAAATAAAATATAAATAAAAATATTATATTTTAAGATACATAAGATATATGCAATTTTTTCGTCTATATAATAAATTTTATAATTTGCTATGAATATTTTTATAGATGCCCCTAATATTGTAGAAGCATCCTCTTCCTCTTTTTCAAAAAAAAGTAGAATTCGAATTCTTGTTTGACAGATCATTCTCCCAATCGGGAGATTTATTTTAATTTCCTTGCTCTAGTAACAAGCTCACTGTCTCGAATCCGGACGTGTCTTAACACTAGGCTCCTTCTGCCTATTCAAGTAAAAAAATGCTGATTTAAATAGTGCTGTGCTTGACGTGCCCACTTCCTCACCTCTTACGTTCTGGTGCCAATGTTCATTACCAAATCATTTATATGGTAGTCTGGCTAGAAGTTTCCTGTTTTCTGTTATTTATATATAATCATCTGTGACAAGGTTATTTTGTTTTTTTTTTTGAAGTTACTTCAGTAAATTAAGAGTTTTCGTTTTATGTAGTTTGTGTGACAAGGCTGTTAGGCTGCTATGTACTCCAGTCTATCGTCAGAAGAGTTGGAATGCTGCCACTCTTTAAACGCAGCCTTCTTTTCCCGAATCACCCCTGAAGCTGGTCATTCCACCACCATTTGTCGATGACACGTCCACACTTAACAACGCCGAGAACTCGCTTGCCCGCCGCAATTATTGCTGAGCCCCGAGCCTGAGCGATTTTGGTGTTAGTTAATCGATTTTGACTCTCCACTTCCGCCAAGAAGTCGGTCTGCATTGGCCCATTTAACAACCACCGTATCGTAAGCTTGCGTTTCTCACTCTACTTTCTTTTTTGGAGTAACATTATAGTCTATGACAAGGAGACGATGTTAGGCCGTCAGGCTTTCACCAGGAATAACCTTACAGTTGGTCACCCTGCCTATATGACACCGTCTAATCAGCAAATAATCAATTTGAGTTGAGTGAGACCCGCTTTTATACGTTATAAGGTGCTGAGGTTTCTTCTGGAAGAAAGTGTTTACGATGGCCAGAGCAGACGCAGAGCAGGTTCTTAGAATATTTTCTCCCTCTGCATTGCCAACACCATACCCAAAATCCCCGTGACCACGTTCATATACGTTAGTGACCCTACTCACGTGACCGTTGTAGTCCCCCCCAATTAAGATTGCTTCGGTAGACGGTATAGCGAGTAGGTCCTCCTCATACTGCTCCCAGAAAGTCTCCTTTTCAGCCGCGCTACAACCCACCTGGGGAGCATAAGCACTGATAAGTTTGTGGTAACGCTCCCAATTAGTACCCTTATCCACATCAAGCGGTCGCAGCGACGGTCAACTTCAAGAAGCCCATTCTGAAGCTCTTCAGAAAGCGCTACCGCTACACCGTTTTTGCCCGTAGGTGACCCAGTGTATATAAGGCGGTAACCCTGCCCGATGTTACGAGACTTATTGCCCTTCCAATGAGTTTCCTGAATGAAAGCACACTGGACCCGACGTCTCATGAGTACATCTGCGTGTTGTCTGCATCGTCCGGTTAGAGTCAATATTCAATGTTGCAAATTGGAATTTCCATCTGGGTACTAACGTTTTTAGCCGTGCCCGTACCTCACACGATAGCCCTTGTACACTTGTCGCAGGTGTAGAGCGATTTGCCTGCGCGTTGTTTAGCGACGACGCCCTAGCCGTACCCAGCTTTTTTTTGCATCGGTCCATTTGAGTGGCGAATTAGTTTTTTGTGGAGCCATTGCCATCTGACCTGCAAAACCATTACTGGGAGAAACCAAGAAAGGAAGGGAATTAGAGGCAGAAAGACTTGGAATATGGGGGAGGGACACCACTTCCATGGATTAGATGGGGTTCCCGTATGCCGAAAACTAATATCGAACAAATAATTGGCTAGATACTTTCTGTGCGACTAGACACCCTCTGGGCGACTAGACACCCTTTGGATGTCCTCTCATTTTATTATACGCTTGTATAATAAAATTCCACAAATACTTACAGACTTATCCTTCGAATAACTTAAAGTCAAGTTAAAACATATTATTAGGGTAATAATAATAAGTATATTATTCAATCTAAGAATATTATACGGATGTTAGTGTGTGGAGTTAAGTACTGTTGATGCTCATTCGGGAAGCAATTGTAAATATATTGTAAAATGACATTAAAAAAGAGCAACTATTGAGTTTCCCGCCAGCTCTTGTCACCAGAACTGCCATCCGAGCTGGCGGTAGCTTCTAGTAGGACTGACAATTCTGACACTTATGTTACTTGACGATTCAAAAGTGCTTGTTAAGCGTATTTGAATCAAGAATATTTTGATTTTTATCGGTCTAATTTCTGTCTCGGCTCTAAGCAATCATTACATCTATAGACATGAAGCTTCACGCTATTTCCCACATTTAGTAGGATGAGAGAATCTAGTGTTAAGGTGTCTTAAGGAGAAAATGGAGAAAGGAGTGTTCCTTTCTCCACTTTCTGCTGATTTTTTTAGATATTGTGTGATGTGTAGCAAAAGTTAACAGCGCGCTTTGTATGTGATGTCCTCGAGTGGTAGTCGAACCCAGAATCTTCACGTTTACAATCAGGGCTGTGCTGCTGCACTATACACTTACGCTCTCTTTGTCTTCCTTTTGCATGCACTCAAACGAATAATAAATATTATAGCAATTACTATAGTTAGTATAACTAAGCGCGGCCTTGAACTCGGCTATCCATCATGCAATGGGAGCTGTAGGAGCTGTAAACCAGAGCATCTTAACACTAAGCTCCCTCAACCAACAAACCGAAAGCGCGAAACAAACAACACTCACGTAACATCCAGCGGATACAGACGAGCCAACAGTGGCATCACATTGCCTGTGATACTGTACTTCTGATCTCTACATTCGTTGTGGCACTCCGGCCTGCATGCTCTGCCGCCGCTTATCATGTGAGCTAATAAACAAAATGTGAAAACATAGGTAAATAAAAATATAGTTTTTATCGACTACCACGATATCGTAGTACAATTCAGGATTTATTACATGTATCTAATAGTAGATAGGTAAAAATATTTATTACATCATACCTTATGTATAAAAAATATACATACATAATGTATGGTTATACCTATATTAGAAATAGATACATAGGTAAAAATATTTATTTTTATTTGAACTAGCATGAAACAATGAAATATACAATTTTACACTCATATGTTAATCTCACCTCTAATCCCATTAAGACATCCCAAGTCTTCAAAATTGCAAATACGTGTTCCCTTTTCTAGAAAAATTAAAGTAATATTATAGTATATTTTATTCTATACAAGGATTTTTTGATTGATTATGAGCCACACCATGAAGCTCTTCAAGCGCATGATCGGCCTCAGGCTCCGCCAAGAGTGTACTGTCTCTGAGTCTCACTATGGGTTTCAACCAGGATCAGGCACTATGGACGCCATTTTTGCCCTCAGAACTTTGATGGAGGCTTACAGAGAAGAAAGGAGAGCTCTGCATGTGGCCTTTTTGGACCTGCAGAAGGCCTTTGACTGTGTGTCACGTCAGTGTATCTGGTGGGCATTGAGATCCAAGGGGATCCCGATTACATATATATATATATATATATATTATATATATATATATATATATATATATATATATATATATATATATATATATATATATATATATATATATATATATATATATATATATATATATATATATATATATATATATATATATATATATATATATATATATATATATAATCCAGAGGGTGTCTGGCCAAATGTCTGTCCGATATTGGTACTGGGCATACGGGTACGCGACCCCGGATCCTCGAGCCACCACTGTCATACTTCTTCCCACTCCATGAAAGTGGTGTCCTTACCCCCCCCCCCGCCCCCCCCTTTTTACTAATTCTTTTTTTCCCTCTTATCCTTGGCTTTTCCCACAAAAATGGGTTTTGGAGGTTAGATGGCAATCGCTCCATTAAAAAGCCACCACCAGCCACTCATATGGAAAGACCAAAAATGTTGCTGGGTACTGCTAGGGCGTCGCCGCTAAACGACGCGCAGGCACATCGCCCTACACCTGTGTTAAATGGGCAAGGGCTACCGTGTCAAGTACGGACACGGCTAAAGAAGATAGTACCCAGAAGGAAACTCCGCTTTGCAACGTGGAATATTGGCTCTCTAACCGGACGTTGCAGGGAACTAACAGATGTACTCATGAGGCGTCGGGTCCAGTGTGCTTTCCTTCAGGAAACGCGCTGGAAGGGCAATAAGTCTCGTAACATCGGACAGGGTTACCAGCTCATATACACTGGGTCTCCTTCCGGTAAAACTGGTGTAGCAGTAGTTTTATCTGAAGAGCTACGGAATGGTCTCCTCGAAGTTGACCGACGCAGTGACCGCCTGATGCGGGTGAAGGTACTGGTTGAGGGGGCTATCGCCAACTTAATTAGTGCATACGCTCCCCAGGCTGGTTGTAACGGGGCCGAAAAGGAGTCATTCTGGGAGCAATATGAAGAGGTTCTACTCGCTATACCATCTACCGAGGTGATCATAGTTGGGGGAGACCTTAACGGTCACGTGGGTAAGGCTGCGGATACGTATGAACGTGTCCACGGTGGTTTTGGTCACGGTCGCCGCAATATAGAGGGCGAAAATATCCTAAGAACCTGTATTGCATCTGATCTGGCCATCGTGAATACGTTCTTCCAAAAGAGTCCGCAGCATCTTATTACGTATGCGAGTGGACTCCATTCAACCCAAATAGATTACCTATTGACCAGGCGGTGTCATGTTGGCAAGGTAACTAACTGTAAAGTCATTCCTGGCGAAAGCCTAACGGCCCAACATCGTCTTCTTGTCATGGATTATGTCGTTACCCCGATAAAGAAATTAGCCGAGACGCGTAAGTCTAAGATCAAGTGGTGGTTGCTGAATGGACCGATGCAGACCGACTTTCTGGCAGAGGTTAACAGTCAAAATTTATCAACTAACACCGAAACTGCTCAGGATGCTTGGGATCGAGCTCAGTCAGCAATCATTACGGCTGGTAAGCATGTTCTTGGCGTTTCTAAGGGAGGACGTATTATGGACAGGGAGACATGGTGGTGGAATGACAAGGTACAAGAGGTGATTCATGATAAGAAGACTGCATTTAACGAGTGGCAGCGTTCCAACTCTCCTGAAGACAGGCTGGAGTACATAGCAGCAAAACGTGCCAGCAAAAGAGCTGTAGCCAGAGCCCGCAGTGAAAGTTTATTACCTCTATATGATAAACTTGAAACTGTGGAGGGGCAGAAGCTCATCTACAAATTGGCACGTGCTCGGGATAAAGCGACGCAAGATATCACAAAATGTCTTTGCGTCAGAGATTCCCAGGGCAAGCTGCTCTGTAGTCATGCTTCTGTGATCCTTCACGAGGTGGAGAAGTTACTTCTTGGAGCTGCTGAATACTCAGCACCCGGGTAGTATTCCGTCTGAACCACCTCCTAACCTGGGACTTATTGCTCCAATAACCCTTGATGAAACTCGAAATTGTCTTCGACGCATGAAGAACGGCAAGGCGGTGGGACCTGATGATATCCCGATCGAAGCGTGGAAATCATTGGGCTCTCGTGGTGTGCTCATGCTTACTGATCTTTTTAACCGCATTTTGAACACTGGGACGATGCCACATCAATGGCGGCACAGTTTTATTACCCCTATTTACAAAGGAAGGGGCAGTGTTCAAGATTGCGGTAGTTATAGGGGCATTAAGATTATGAGTCACACCATGAAGCTTTTCGAGCGCGTGATCGCCCTCAGGCTCCGCCGAGAATGTACTGTCTCTGAGTGTCAATATGGATTTCAGCCAGGATCAGGCACTACGGACGCCATTTTTGCCCTCAGAATTTTGATGGAGGCACACAGGGAAAAGAGGAGAGCTCTGCATGTGGCATTCTTAGACCTGCAGAAGGCCTTTGACTGTGTGCCACGTCAGTGTATCTGGTGGGCACTGCGATCCAAAGGGATCCCTGAATCCTATGTTGCTATTATCAGAGACATGTACAACGACTCTGTTTCTACAGTTAGGACCGCTGTTGGCGATACCAAACCCTTCCCAATTACAGTAGGGGTTCACCAAGGCTCAGCTCTTAGTCCACTTTTGTTTAATGTAGTGCTAGATACTGTCACGGCTCACATCCAGGACCAGCCTCCATGGCTGATGATGTATGCCGATGACATAGTACTCATTGACGAGAACCGACTGATGCTGGAGCGTAAAGTGAATGCCTGGAAGGGTGCGCTTGAGAACGGTGGTCTTAAACTGAATGTGTCAAAGACCGAGTACATGGCTTGCGGGAACCCAGACTCGAGCACCATCCACATCGGGCCTGAGCCAGCCGTTAAGTCGGAGAAGTTCAGGTACCTTGGATCCATTATGCACGAGTCCGGATGCATCGACTACGATGTCCACGCCCGGGTTAGCGCTGCTTGGGCCAAATGGCGGGAGGTGACTGGTGTGGTCTGCGATCGCAGAATACCGCCCAAACTCAAGGGGCTGATATACAAGAGCATGATCCGACCAGTTCTTCTATACGGCAGCGAATGTTGGCCAGCATTATCTCGGCACACTCAGGAGCTTCACGTAACGGAGATGAAGATGCTGAGGTGGATGTGTGGCGTTACTCGGGCTGACCGCATACGCAACACATTCATTCGAGGTAGTCTTGGGGTCCGTGACGTAGCGGATAAGCTCCAAGAGCGTCGTCTGAGATGGTATGGCCACGTTTTGCGCCGGCCTAAGAACTACGTCGGAAGAAAATGCCTTGATATGTCTGTCCCTGGAGTAAGACCCCCCGGACGCCCAAGGAAGCGATGGCTGGACGTCGTGACGCACGACATGAGAGCCAATGGACTAACCACTGAGGATGCTCAAGACCGTGCAAAGTGGAGTAGACTGAGTAGGAAAGCAGACCCTGGCAATAGGCTGGGATAATGCTAAGTGGAAGAAGAAGAAGAAGAAGATATATATATATACATATATGGTAGCTTCTAGCAGGACTAAAATAAGAAGAAAGTTATTGTAATAACCTATGTCAATAAAGAATAATTTATCTGTCTGTTTATTTATACAAAAACAATGTATACATAATATGTATACTAAATTTTAATTCGTTTATTTACTTTCGAACTTACCTCGTGGATATTTATACGGTATACAGCCACAGTATTTCGAGTAAATCCTCATTTTACATTCAGTTAAACAAGTCTCAGTACTATATCTATTTGTATGGATAAGAGCTATTTCGTCGTGAAATATGCAGTTTCTCTTCTCTATAGCCACATTTCGAATGTCATCCTCACTTTGAAATATCCTTGGATCGACTTTAATGTCTAAAGATTCTCCGATGGTCGCGTAATGGTAGAGTACAGTAATTTCTGGATAGTCATCCGGATCATAAAGAAGAATCTGTTCAAATTAATTATTAACACCAATTACCTACGTCACTATATATAGTATATATAAAGTTTATTGCACAAAAACATAACATAGCAGGTAACTACAAATGCAGTAGTAAAGTTTGCAAAGGTAGACTTGTCTCTAACAGAGATTTTTTACTGTGGAAGTGGGTGAATACGATAAAAATAGCGGGGCGACAAAAATGCGCAATTCATATGTAGAATTAAGTTTAATTTATAAATACATTTATACATATATCCATATACATACATATATACATAAATACATACATACATACATACCTATACATATACTCTATTGTACTTGGACTATACATAATACTAGTTTTCAGCAGCGTCAGCGTGTTTAAACGGAAATTACTATGACTTGTGTTTCGATTTATTTTTATAAGATTGTAAATAGTAAAAAAAATATATAGCTCTAACCTTCGCTCCATAGTACGGTACGGATGTGAAGTTAGCATAGTCACTCGGCTCTACGTTGAATATCACACTTAGGCCAGATCCTCTGTAATGTATTTTGTAAAAAAATTAAATGTATATCAACTTATTTGAACGTTGCGAGATATACTGACATTATGTTAATAATACAAAACAGTTCACGCTTCATCACGCTTTATCCTGCATGTGGCAGTGACGTATCCTATAAACATTCACAAGTACTATGTATATTTTTCTTCAGCTTACGGTTGCATCCTGTCAAAAAGAACCCCCGAGAGAGAAAAATGTCAAGATACGTTGTACTTCGACGGAACTAAAACACTGTATGTAGTGTGGCGGAACTCAATGCGGTGCTTCTTTTCCGAATAAAGAAAGGAATTTTATTCTCGAGTAGGCATCTAACTTATAACCATTTCATTTAGAATCAGACGATGGAGACTCAAATATTATAAAAAATCGATATAAATATAAAATACTATAATCGATTCAACGAACTTATTATTTGTTTGTGGACTGTTTTTATTAACCTCAGTTAAAACACTTTGCTTGGGACCTTGTACTGATAGATATTGATTCGATTCTAAATAGAGATTTATGATTCTAGAAACTATTCGATGTTCGCGTTGAATATTATCTTTATAAAAGTAATTAAAACTATGCTGTAATAAATGTCACATGTTAGAATTTTGATAAGAATTAAAATAAATGGTAGAATAAAATAGTAGTTAGTGAAAAAAAATGTATAACAATTTATCAATTTCAGTTTGGTAACAATAATATGTAAATACCTCCCGGAATCGGAGGTGACGAGTATGCCCCTTGCGCTTTCATCCTCGTCATTGGGATCGATGTAATATTCAAAGTCATCATCTTTAACGAATTCTCTAAAAAAATACATATTTTACGTATATTTTAAAGGATTATGATTTTTGGTGGATACTACTGCTACAGTACTGACGAACTCCATAGTTCAAGTTTTTTAGTTAGTTTCTTAGCTTTTAAGTTGTTTATTGCCATATATTCCTTTAATAATGATAATAAATATATGTATATGTAATAAAAAGAAAATTTATGATATATTTATATATATTTGGTTTTCCATAGTTTATAATTAATTTCATGATGCACTGATGCACTCATTGTCATGCGCTCACTTGAAGAATTAAGCTTTGAATTTATATGGAACGGAGTGACTTATCATTACGTATTTTTAACTTCACGCTCTAATACTAGCAAGCTCACCACAGAGAACTATTTATTCGACGGTCAAGTAACAAATTAATAAAAAATGTTTTATCTAACTTCAATTACAGAATATGTGTCAGTACTGTATGAAAATGAATATTAAAATAAAATAATAATATATGTAATAAGTGTCTATGTAATAAGTGAGAATATAAAATGTACCTACTCCATACTGCCTTCATTCAACGCGGCATAATTGAAAGCACAACAATATCCCTCATAAGTCTTTATTAGAGTAAACATGTCTGAGCAACTTTTAACTTTACTATTAAACGTACAGTATAAGAGAAGATCTTCACATTTTTGATGAACCTAAGTATAAATAAATAAAGATTGTATAATCCATCATATTTGGTTTTCGGTCGTCGTATAATAATATTGCTGTTCGTAGTATAGTAATATATGTCACTATAAAATAGAGAAAGTGTTTAATAAATTTGTAAGCATACAAAATGTTAAAATTTCTGTTATTACTTTATAATCATAATATAAGCCATGTACTGAAAGAGCAAGAAGGAGCGGCCGGTGTTTGTAGTCGAGTAGTAATTGCTCACCTCTTCCATAATACTTTCAATGGTGAAGTAGTGATGTTCCAATGTGTCCATTATTTCACTGAACACTAAGTTAGTTGCTGCTGTTATGTTTTTGAAGTGAGTTAACATTGGCAGGCTTTGATAAAAATATTCTATTTCTTGTCTACTGTAATTGTGTTTTTGCCTGGATATAAAATCATTTTTAAAATATTAATTTTTTTTATATCTTACGTCCGAAGTGGCGAAACAATACAGATTTGTTTTATCAATTAAAGAATTATTTACATTTTATTAAATAATTAATTGCCCCTAATCGGAATCGAACTTACACTCATCACATTAACAATCACGCTACAATAGCCTCTATACAAAAATATTCATTCGATTATAATTTACATACATAATAAGGACCACGTGTATGAAATGCGTCTTCATGGTGTCGTTTATAATATATTAAATTATTTATTCGAAGTAAGAATAACAAAACATTCTTGACAATGATCCGCTTGAGATAGACTGGAGCATTTCAATCCTAAGGTGTGTTATCATTTACAAAATCATTAATTAGGTAATAATCCACAAACGAAAATAACACACAGACGTATTTACACATTTTTTTAAAACCGTGATATAGAACATTTTCGGACGTTTTCTGGGATCCTATTGTAAAAGCGTACACACCGTCCCCCATGAAGAAATTGCGGACTCAATGTAAGCGAGTTACATGCGCGGTAAGTTTCAACCTATTTCTAGTATTAATATCGTGTACATCGCTAATGTTAGTAAAATCATTAATATTTTTTTTTACATATAAAACATTTTCGAGGATATATTGACACGCAACTGTCAATATATTAATTTCCTTAAATTTGTGTCTTAAAGATTCTTTACGGCTTAAGTTATAGATTGAGCGAACAGCTCGTTTCTGCAAGACAAAAACTGTATTGATCGCGGCTGCATTACCCCAAAGTATAATGCCATAAGACATAATACTATAAAAGTAGCTAAAGTAAAAAAGTCAAGCCGTTTCTACATCAGTTAACGATCTAATTTTTTTAGCCGCAAAAGCTGCTGAGCTCAGTCTATTCACCAATCCATCAATATGAGCCCCCCACTGTAATTAAACGTCTATGGTGACACCGAAAAATACCGTAGAATCAACAGGATCCGCGGTCTCACCATTAAATAGTACATTGGCTTTAACAATTTTCGTGTTAATATAAAATAAATTAGTGTGCGAAAAATTATACATTTTGTTTTTGTACTATTTAATAGTAAGTTGTTAGCAATAAACCAATGTACTACTTTCGAGAGCCCATTGTTTACATCATCAATTATATTGTGTTGTCTTTTCATTTTAAAAATTAATGAAGTATCATCAGCAAACAATACTATCTCTTGGCTCTTGCCAACTAAATATAGTAAGTCATTTATATATATTAAAAAGAGGAAAGGACCTAAAAAACACCCCTGTGGTACCCATACTGACTAATGACTCTGGAGATTTCTTGCCATTCACATCAACCGTCTGAATCCTATTAGCTAAATAAGAAACCAGAAGATCAAGTGCTTGTCCTCTCATGCTGTAATGGTGTAGCTTCATGACCAATGTAGAATGCTGCAAGCAATCAAATGCTTTGGACAGGTCACAGAACATGCCAAGGGCATCCTGTGATTCCTCCCAAGCCTCGTATATACTCTTTATGAGAGCTATTCTAGCGTCAGTGGTAGAGCGACATTTAGTAAAGCCTCTCATTAAATCTCATGCATGAGAATATGTAAATTAAAATGATGTAATATTTGTTTTATAATTATTTTTTTAAAAATTTGACTTAATAGGTCGAAAATTATTGGGATCTGATGTACTACCCGATTTAAATATAGGTACAACTTTACTAAATTTTATAAGGTCAGGAAACACACCATACTCTATACAATTGTTAAATATAGTCACAAGGTGAGGAGCAATAGCGTCTATTATATAGCTAATTGGTTTAACAGAGATACCCCATAGATCTGTGGTTTTATTAATATCTAGGGACTTAAATGTCTTTTGAGCAGACTGATTTAAATTTAAAATCTATATTACATTTTTGTACGCTTTCCTTAAGTAATCATTTAATGACGGTTGTAGAAGATATAAGACTTTTTGTTGTGGAAACTGGAATATCAGCAAAGAATTTTTGAAAAATACATGCAACTTCTTCATCACAGCTAGTAAGACCATTGTTAATTTTTTATCTAAATACGTTGTTGCGATTTTTAGCCTTTCCAGTCTCACAATTTACTATGTTCCATGTCATTTTAATTTTATATAACATACTTTTTTAAATAATTTAGCATAAGCGAAGCTTATTTAGCATAAGCTAAGCATAATCAATAAATGATTCATTGTGGTTATATGTTTTTTCACTGTAGTGATCATATAAACTTTGTCTACTCTTATGAATTCCCACAGTTGCCCAATCATTAAATGACAAGAACCCCCAGAATTAATTGGTTTAGAAGTTCCTTTAAACCTTTCTATACGACCAGTTGTCATCGGTATATAATCAATTTTTTGTCTCTTACTAATTTTACTTTTCCCAAAGTTAAATGAAACCAACTGTCCGCAATGGTCTGATGTTAAAAATATCATTCATGCAAGTGGCTGTACAATTAGTCATTCTAGTTATCTCTAGAAAAAAGTTATCTAGGTCTATTATTATATATGAATTTATTAACGACCTGAATCTAGTACTAGTGGTAGAATTATCCAGTAAATGCATGTCAAAATCACCACATGTAACTGTAAAATAGTCACGTTATAATAATTAGATACTTAGAAAAAAAAATTTTGCCTAAACAACTTGTTATTTATAAGGTTTCAACAATTTGATATTGATAGACGATAAATCTGTCAATCAATTTAAATCTTTCTGATAAACTATACTTTTTGTTTCGTTTTGCGGTGGTGGCCGTGACTGGGGGTTCACGTGGGGGCCACGCGGGATCAAGACATCCTCTCCTTTATATTTTCTTTTCATGATGATTGATGCCTCAATGACGTTATTCATTAGCTTTTTCACAGCCAGCCTTGTTTCAATGTAAAGTCGAGGTTGATTAATGTTACGTAGCATGATAGCAAGTTAGGATCACTTGCTTTTAACTGCAAATTATGTGGTGGTAGTACAGACAATTCCAGTGAATTAAAAAAATCCGTGGGACAGTTGACTACGTCATCCTGGTTTATAACGGTGTCAACTGATTTGATAGAAACTAACTGTCCCGGAAGAAAATTCTGAATAGACACATTACAAACATCGACATCTTTTGTTTTCGCCGCCAATATTGCTCGCTCACCCAACCAATTATAATTATTGAACTGTTGCGCTATATGTGGAAAAAAGCATTGAATAAAGTATGCCTCAAAGCTCCTGTTTTGAGTCTGTGATGTGACAGAAATCTGTGGACAATGTGATGAATCCGGTCGAGGTGTCCACTGCGACTTTACCTTTTCAAATGTCTAATAACTGCTTCGAAAATACATCTGCAGTTTCATCTTGTAAAAAATACTAGCATATTTGTTGTTATTTGGAATGTCTTTACATGTATTGATAAATTATTCAAGCGAGTTTACTCTTGATTTTACGAAGTGATTTCCAAAATATGTAAATTTTTATAGATTGCTCATTTGCTAGGCGACATAAACGTGGAACTGGAGAATAAGAGTATTGGGCTCTTATTCTGTTCGGTGAATTGGAGGGTGAAAAAGTGTTACGGAATATGAAGGAATTTGTAAGGAACTTTAAAATTAAATAACAATAAGAAATTGGGACAATTATAGAAATAGTTTAATAATTCATAGAGAAAAGTTAAATCCAAATGTATCCTTTCTTCCATTTAAAGATTGAATTTTAGAAAATTGCATTCTGTCTCTGTAAGAAGGTATACTTTGAGAAACCCCTTCTGACTTTGCTAAAAGCCATGGAAAACTTTTCTGAATTCCTTCAATTTGTAACGAACTTGTGGAATAGAGAGGTCTCCAGACAGTGCTACAGTATTTTAGGATGCTGCGGACGTGATTATTATATAGCATTATATTTTGTTTTGGTTTGTGTAAACATTTTACAGTTCCTTAAAATAAATCCAAGTAAACGTGTGGCTAACATAGCGCATGTGGCATAGCTTAACTATTAGGTAAGGTCTTTAATTGATTCAACTTTTGTAATTGGTAATCCGTCAATGAACAATAGCATTTAATACTTTTTTGTTTTTTAGTAAATGTTACGTGAAAATATTCCGTCTTGAAGGATTTGTTAAAAAAATAAATAATAGATCAAATAAACTCTTCGCACGATTATTTTGCATGTTTAATGGCAATTCGTCCGCCTTCTAGGAATGATACACTGTTCACAGCTTCTATCACAGTGTCGTGGAACATTTGTACGAACTTTATGGGCCAACACTTCAGTCTCGTACTGTTGTTCTCTTTGCAACTCGTGGTTTATTGCATAGTGCATATGGCGATTGGGTGATGTCATTCCAAAACAGGACAATACTTTATTTTCCATCAATCAACACATAGCTTCTATTATCATCAATATCTCATTGTAAATATCTGCTGTTATTTGTAGTATAGGATTCAAAGTTTAACGGAGAACACGATGCAAAACATCTTCAGACATGCCATCCTTATATTTAAACCACAAATCTGTTGCATTCGAGGGGAAACGTGTCGATATGATAATCGCAAACAATGTTCGAATTTGATGCGGCAAGTAAGCCAACTCGTTGCATTCTAAGCCTATCTACTTCATTGTCACTCACCAAAGAACACAATTCGGACATAGTAATACGACTATTTTCTTGAACAATCTCTATCTCGTCATCAGTGCGGTTAGTACGTGAGTAGCTCTTCGCACATTTGATTGTCTGCGACGACCTAAGTCTGGTTATCTTCTCCTCGGCATCGTAAATTGTAAATATTCAAAGTAAGAAAAGTTATCGTACAGTTAGCGGTAAAGTGTCACTATCACAAAAGATCAACAAAAAAGAGCACGTTCCTTGAAATGTCACCATCGCAAAGTAAAAGGATCACCGAAGTAAAGAAAGCTCTCAAACACTCATTACATTCACAAAGATAGAAAGATGCACTCTTTGCAATAAGAGGTATCGATCTACATAGAGGATCGAGCTATTTGCCATTATTTGTCAAATGTTAAATACTAAGGTTGCGTTCAGAGTATAATTCGTGCTAAATATAAGTCACCTTTGTGAAAATGACTATGGCATCAATCGCCGAACATTAATACTCGATGTTAATGGATAATAATTAATCGACCAAAAATGGGGAGCGACGTGTCTTTGCACTAGGTTCCTTCTGCTAAGCCCTGCAATAATACACTACTTACAGTATATTTGTAATCCTCTCTGTCTGCTTCAATGACACGACATTGAAGTTACAAATGCTGACCGACGGAAACGGTACTTGGCTCACTTTGCAATTTGCGTTTATCTAAATTAATATAAGAAATGAGATTAATAATTTATCCTTAAAAATTCGGGCCGTCGTAGAGCAGAGCACAACGTCTGTCTGTAAGTTAATCCCGCAACTCAACTCGCAATGTTGAGGTTGGGGTTGCAACGGTTGAATGCGGGAAACGGAGTGTCTTGACAAGCTTCACTATCGGGTAACAGCGTTAAGGTTAAAAAAAACTTAAGAAAAAAAATGCTTTATATTAAAACTGTTACATATACTCATTTGATTTAAAACCATATAAATTATAATTATATGAAAATTCGGTATAATATAAATATATAGAGATATATTTATTCATTTTCTTGTTTAGTTGTTTATTAAAATATAAGTCTTACCCGCGTGATTATCTGATCATTAGTATATCGTTTGCTTATAACGAACACGTACGCGATCATTACGCCTACAATCAATATTATAGTACACGCCCAGAGAATCGAACCCCGACCCTTATGCCTTGTCAATTGTGACGTACCGTGTAGAGTTGTGATACTTTCACAAATTGATATCAAATTTGCCATTATGTTATAGAGCTTCTGAAAAATATAAATTATTAAGATAAGTATTAACATTGGCCTTAAAATCTATTATAGCTTAGAATATTTTGTAAAAATGACCTCTAAATTTAATTCAACTAATCCATATGAACTCACTCTCTCACTCAAAAGACTCTCCTTTCTCCGTTTTTCGCCCAAATTCGAGACACTGCGTGTTAATTAGCGGAACTCAGCGCCGGATTAATATATAAAATAAAAAATATATTATTCTTATAAATTGCTTATTCTTTGAATACATATAATTTTAATCACTGATATATTTTAACTTCCACAACTTATCAATAGAATCAACGATAGAAGTATGGTTAAAAAGTTTCTTGAAATAAAACTTCAATAAACTTTTATTTAATGAACTCCAACGAATAATAAGGGTAAGTCTAGCTTTAAGCGTTTTATAAAGACCATTGTTATTATACTGATATTTGTATGAGTGATGATTTAGATATTTAAGGATATTCTTTCTATTTAATAATGTGATATAAAATATTTAAAAAAAAGTAATACATTTATGGCTATGGTATCGTTCTTTAATTTTTTTTAAAGAAACAGAAAAGGTGTCTGTACATTTCTAAATAAAAATGTATTTAAACTCATTCTTAATAAAAGATGTTCAATGTGATGAGCACTTTTCATTGATATATAAAATCTGAAATATGTATAAAATAAATTAAATAAAAATATATATATATATATATAAAAAATATCGCTTTCATATGCAAAAGCCTTTATGTGGTCATATTTCAATTTCATTATAGAAAGCTGAAAGAAAAGTTCTAAACTAACGAGTGTTTATGAAAAAGTTTAATTAAATCGAATCATCGTTATACTTGCTGCTTGCGTGTGGAGTGACACATTACAAGAGGTAATAGTGTTGACTTTATACGTAAGGTTAAATAGTAATAAAAAAAAATTCAGCAATTATTACTCCCAAGGAAAACCTGTACCTGTATCTGGACATTTCAGCTTGATACCTCTGCGCATTTTTTTTATTTAGAGAAATTGTCTTGACAGACAGAGAAAGCGAGGTGAATCTATGAGGTTTCTATTTTTCCTTTTGGGACACAGAACCCTAGTGGATGGATTTGCGAATAGAGTAAGCTCAGCAGCTTTTGCGGTTACAAAATTTAGATCGTTAACTGATATAGAAACTTCTCGCCTTGTTTACTTTAGCAACTTCCATAGTATTATGTCTTATCGCATTATAATTTGGGGATAATGCAGCCGCTATCAATTCAATCTGTGTCCTGCAAAACCGAGCTGTTCGCTCAATCTATAACTTAAGCCCTAAACAATATTTAAGAGACACATTTAAAGAAATATATATATTGACAGTTGCGTCTCAATATATCCTCGAAAATGTTTTATATGTAAAAAAATATTAATAATTTCACTATAATTGGTGTTGTACACAATATTAATACTGGAAATAGGTTGAAACTTATCGCACATGTAACTCGATTACAATGATTACGCAATTCCTTCAAGGGACAGAGTGTACGCTTTTACAATAAGATCCCAGAAAACGTCCGAGAATGATCTACATTACAATTTAAAAAAATTGTGAAACGACGTTTGTGTGTTAAAGGTTATCACCTAATTAATAATTTTGTAAATGATAACGCACCTTGGGAACGAAATGCTCTCTCCAGTCTATCTCAAGCGTATCATTGTCAACAATGAATAATTGTATAATTGTGAATGACTATATAAAAGAAAAACCCGCTTTGTTCTTCTCAGGTCTGAGGCATTAACTTTAGTAAACTGGTAGTAATGTTTTTGACGTTCAAAAATGAATCATCTATTCTTACTTTGAATAAAAAATTTTGAATTTGAATTTAATGATACGGAACTAAGGTTTTTCAGGTGTATATACTTTTTAACATATTGCTAAAACACATACAGACAATTTTAAAATGTTTGTCTGTCCGTCTGTCTTTCTGTTAGTCCGAGCTTATATCCAGAATAACTTTACCAATTTTTATAGAAATTTCAATAGAAAATAGAGGACGTTGTGGAGATCGAATGTACGCGCTATTAGGTACCTACCGCCCAGATTATCATGTGTCATCATTTTTATTTATTTACCTACTTATATCATAATTTTTCAAATACGTTTGTTGACAATCTTTTTTGTTAGTTTGAAAATAAAAATCTTATATATACAATACATGCATATTATATAAGAGAAAAATCAAGAATATAGATCAAGCGAGCCTCGTAAATTTTGACATTATTTACATTCATATGTAATGTATATGACAACTTTATACATGTCTTCGCGAATTGAAATCGAAATGATTAATATTACTTTTAGAACTTTTGATAAATTTATCTCACAGCCATTTCGTAATTTTCATATACGGAGATTGGATTTACACTACGCTTGTGCGAAGCTTTTATTAAATTAAATAGATTTGATTAAATGAAATAAAATATTCGTGAGAGAAATGAGACGCAGCTGAGTCTAATCAGTCAGTCGGTGCTAAAATATGTTTCGACTGTTTCTTCGTATATTTTCAACATAGCTCGTGTTTAATTTTGTATCTATAGTAACATTATTTGTATCCTTGACATCATGCTACATTGATTGTCATTCATTGGATATCATTTATTGAGATAAATTTCAAAACTTTTTTCAGCGAAAAGTCCACTCTGATAAAGCTTTTTTTAAATATGTATTTATTAAGTTTTCAAAATGATAAAAAGTAAAATAATTTAATTTCGAGCTCCCAGAAGTACTCCCTGATATCAGTTAATGAATGGATAATAATTTTTAAGTTAATATTATTTACTTCGAATGATGGTATTTAAGCCTCTAGCCACATAACGTAGAGCTCACTTTTGATATAAGTATATTGCATATAAAATAGTTACTTATAAAAAACCAATAACTACAATTATTACATTTGACATTGACTATTGTTTGGCGAAACTGAACACCGCGCTTTGCTTATTCTGGAAATATCAATATTGTCATACGAGGCGAAGATTAAGTATCGGATATAGAAAAGCCAGGTATATATGTAGTCCATAGGGACCTCATTTTTCCTCTGAGTGAGAATTGAATCCATACAATTTTGACAACATGTTTAAAATCAGACAAATATCCCGTGTATCATAACGACCTCAACAATATACCACAGCGACCTGACATCAAGTAATTAAGTTAATTATAGTAACTTCAGGCATCAGGCAGGCATAAATTTTATTGTAAATACAAAACAAGTGGCTAACTATTTTTTGTTTGTTATCCGGACCCATTATATATATATATATATACACCCTATTATTATTTTGCTCATGGATTCTCTACGTGTATTTTTTTAGTAAATCGGTAAATAAAAGCTAAAATAAGTTTTCATAAATATTTTAGCTTTTATTTTGTTTTCCAGCACGGCACAAACAAACAACACGGGACCTCAAATTTGGCCAAAATCGAAAACGCAGTGTATGACACTAGGCTCCTGCCTACCTACATGCGGGATACAGAGTATTATTACTTTTAGCCGTAAATTACTAAGTTATCTACTTGTCAGTACTAAATGATATGATAATAATAATATGATAATAAACTCAAGACAATCGTTTCTTCAGATATCATAAAGATTCATTGGTAAATAAAATCCGTGGTAAAGTTTGTGGCATAAACTAAATGACGGAAGAAACATAAACACAAACACAGAAAAAAGCTGGGACAGTCTAGGCGAGCGTTAGTGCACATTTTAGCGGCCCTTTAAGTCTGTACTTGGGCCACTAGTCTACACTGATCCGAGCTCCTCTCCCTAGACGGGTTCCCGTCGTATGGGTATACGATTAATCTATGGAGTGCTAAGGAGTTTCACCTTATTGGTGATACTGTTAGTAAGTTAGTGTTAGGTAAAGTGTGTGGGATCACCCGCTCATTGCTGTGAGCAGTTTTTTTCTTTTTTTTAAATTATTAATAGCTTACAAAACATACACTTATTCTAGTATAACTAACATGTCTTATAACTATAGGCTTAGTAGCGGCATGGTTAGGGACAGTGTTATTTATTAAACACTAAAATTTATAATACGAATGAAATATTGAACTAATTATATATAAATATAAACCTTATAAACAACTACATTTGTAATATTGCAAAGCGATAATTGAATTTCAGCTTAGAATAATGAATAAATTCAATTGGAATAGACAATTTCCATTTCAATATATCCCTAGCTGTCAATATTGTATTTAAACAGATAATTGAGTATAATTGAGGTGTATGAGAAAGTAACTGTTTTAACTACATTTATTTATGTATGTTTAAAATATATATTACTATACTATTTCACTATATGTATGTCTATTGCTTGAGAACATGGTAGAGGTGAGGGACAGAGTGTCGGTGTAAACGTGACGGTTGTGTGGAATGAATTATTTTTATTTCCCCGTTCTAGTAAAAGAGATTTCGGCGTTTATCTCCGCCAATAAGCAATAAATATTTTAAATTTGAACAGAACATGTCAATACTATCTATATTTATATCACTGAACTTTATACAATATATTAAAATAATTGCTTCAAAAACACACATATACTTAACAAGCGTATTTCATAACAAACGCCAATTAATACTTCAATGAGATAAGAATAAAGTGGTGAAGTCGTGTTGTTCTCAACAAAGCACATATAGTAACGATGTATTACATTCTGACGCGCTAACGACGTTACGTTATATAGAGTGTTCCTTCAACGTTGTCGTTCTTAATAAATATATTCTGTGGTATTTAATTTCACTAATGAACAAGAATTGATGCTGCTGTTGGTATATAGTGGAGATAAGAGTGATATATATGAAGATAAAATATCCAGAGGGTGTCTGGCCAAATATCTGTCCGATATTGGTACTGGGCATACGGGTACGCGACCCCGGATCCTCGAGCCACCACTGTCATACTCCTTCCCAATCCATGAAAGTGGTGTCCTTACCCCCCCCCCCCCCCCCCCCTTTCTACTAATCTTTTCCCCTCTCATCCTTGGCTTTTCCCACAAAAATGGGTTTTGGAGGTCAGATGGCAATCGCTCCATTAAAAAGCCGCCACCTTCCACTCATATGAAAAGGAAAAACTCACTCAACACCTTTAATTTTCTTACCAGACCAAGTAAATGAAATAATGAATTGCTCCGAGTGAGAATCGAACCCACACACGTTTCGTGTATATTTGTACACTAATAATATTTAATTATTTATTATATAATATATTTACTTAATTATTTACTTGGAAATATATAAATATGCTGCATGTATTCCATATATGTACATAATATATCGGTTGCTTTTGTTTCGGTTTTCAAGCATTTTAGATTTTAATCAAGCTCTGTTCACTCTTTACATATATCTTGCCAAGATTGCCAAATGTTAGATATATTTCTTATTGTAATGGCTACAATTGCCCACTCAGAATATTTATATAAAAAAACTGCTTTAGTTATTAAACAAAAGTCCGTCTGTTCAGAAAAAAGGGCATTCTGTTCTCTACTGGGCGGTCCACTGCACTTAGTGTAGAAATAAACAGAACAAGTTTACTTATTTTTAGGGTATTTATCATGAAACTATACGAAACCAAGGAAACGAACACTTGGCCGGTATTTTTTTAATTAAAATAAATCCTTAAATAAAAATTATAATTAATTAACAGCTAAATAAAAATAGCTTTTTATACCAACAGCCTACTCCAAGTAGGTACTTCCTGTTCGTTTAAATAATATTTATATGAAAAATATTGTATAATATTAAAATTGAAAGTGTATCATATATATATATATATATATATATATATATATATATATATATATATATATATATATATATATATATATATATATATATATATATATATATATATATATATATATATCTCCCACAAAAATGGGTTTTGGAGGTCAGATGGCAATCGCTCCATTAAAAAGCCGCCACTGCCACTCATATGAAAAGGAAAAAGATGTTGCTGGGTACTGCTAGGGCGTTGCCGCAAAACGACGCGCAGGCACATCGCCCTACACCTGTGTTAAATGGGCAAGGGCTACTCATGAGGCGTCGGGTCCAGTGTGCTTTTCTTCAGGAAACCCGCTGGAAGGGCAATAAGTCCCGTAGCATAGGACAGGGTTACCAGCTCATATACACTGGGTCTCCTTCCGGTACAACTGGTGTAGCAGTAGTTTTATCTGAAGAGCTACGGAATGGTCTCCTCGAAGTTGACCGACGCAGCGACCGCCTGATGCGGGTGAAGGTACTGGTTGAAGGGGCTATCGCCAACTTAATCAGTGCTTACGCTCCCCAGGCTGGTTGTAGCGGGGCCGAAAAGGAGTCATTCTGGGAGCAATATGAAGACGTTCTACTCGCTATATCATCTACCGAAGTGATCATAGTTGGGGGAGACCTTAACGGTCACGTGGGTAAGGCTGCGGATACGTATGAACGTGTCCACGGTGGTTTTGGTCACGGTCGCCGCAATATAGAGGGCGAAAATATCCTAAAAACCTGTATTGCATCTGATCTGGCCATCGTGAATACGTTCTTCGAAAAGAGTCCGCAGCATCTTATTACGTATGCAAATGGACTCAATTCAACCCAAATAGATTACCTATTGACCAGGCGGTGTCATGTTGGCAAGGTAACTAACTGTAAAGTCATTCATGGTGAAAGCCTCACGGCTCAACATCGTCTTCTTGTGATGGATTATGTCGTTACCCCGATAAAGAAATTAGCCGAGACGCGTAAGTCTAAGATCAAGTGGTGGTTGCTGAATGGACCGATGCAGACCGACTTTCTGGCAGAGGTTAACAGTCAAAATTTAACAACTAACACCGAAACTGCTCAGGATGCTTGGGATCGAGCTCAGTCAGCAATTATTACGGCTGGTAAACATGTTCTTGGCGTTTCTAAGGAAGGACGTATTATGAACAGGGAGACATGGTGGTGGAATGACAAGGTACAAGAGGTGATTCATGATAAGAAGACTGCATTTAAGTGGCAGCGTTCCAACTCTCCTGAAGACAGACTGGAGTACATAGCAGCGAAACGTGCCAGCAAAAGAGCTGTAGCCAGAGCCCGCAGTGAAAGTTTATTACTTCTATGTGATAAACTTGAAACTGTGGAGGGGCAGAAGCTCATCTACAAATTGGCACGTGCTCAGGCTAAAGCGACTCAAGATATCACAAAATGTCTTTGCGTCAGAGATTCCCAGGGCAAGCTGCTTTGTAGTCATGCTTCTGTGAAGGAGAGGTGGAGAAGTTACTTCTTGGAGCTGCTGAATACTCAGCACCCGGGTAGTATTCCGTCTGAACCACCTCCTAACCTGGGACTTATTGCTCCAATAACCCTGATGAATCTCGGAATTGTCTTCGACGCATGAAGAACGGCAAGGCGGTGGGACCTGACGATATTCCGATCGAAGCGTGGAAATCTTTAGGCTCTCGTGGTGTGCTCATGCTGACTGATCTTTTTAACCGCATTTTGAACACTGGGACGATGCCACATCAATGGCGGCACAGTTTTATTACCCCTATTTACAAAGGAAGGGGCAGTGTTCAAGATTGCGGTAGTTATAGGGGCATTAAGATTATGAGTCACACCATGAAGCTCTTTGAGCGCGTGATTGCCCTCAGGCTCCGCCGAGAGTGTACTGTCTCTGTGTCAATATGGATTTCAGCCAGGATCAGGCACTACGGACGCCATTTTTGCCCTCAGAATTTTGATGGAGGCACACAGGGAAAAGAGGAGAGCTCTGCATGTGGCATTCTTAGACCTGCAGAAGGCCTTTGACTGTGTGCCACGTCAGTGTATCTGGTGGGCACTGCGATCCAAAGGGATCCCTGAATCCTATGTTGCTATTATCAGAGACATATATAACGACTCTGTTTCTACAGTTAGGACCGCTGTTGGCGATACCAAACCCTTCCCAATTACAGTAGGGGTTCACCAAGGCTCAGGTCTTAGTCCACTTTTGTTTAATGTAGTGCTAGATACTGTCATTGCTCGCATCCAGGACCAGCCTCCATGGCTGATGATGTATGCCGATGACATAGTACTCATTGACGAGAACCGACTGATGCTGGAGCGTAAAGTGAATGCCTGGAAGGGTGCGCTTGAGAACGGTGGTCTTAAACTGAATGTGTCAAAGACCGAGTACAGGCTTGCGGGAACCCAGACTCGAGCACCATCCACATCGGGCCTGAGCCAGCCGTTAAGTCGAAGAAGTTCAGGTACCTTGGATCCATTATGCACGAGTCCGGAGGCATCGACTACGATGTCCATGCCCGGGTTAGCGCAGCTTGGGCCAAATGGCGGGAGGTCACTGGTGTGGTCTGCGATCGCAGAATACCGCCCAAACTCAAGGGGCTGATATACAAGAGCATGATCCGACCAGTTCTTCTATACGGCAGCGAATGTTGGCCAGCATTATCTCGGCACACTCAGGAGCTTCACGTAACGGAGATGAAGATGCTGAGGTGGATGTGTGGCGTTACTCTGGCTGACCGCATACGCAACATATTCATTCGAGGTAGTCTTGGGGTCCGTGACGTAGCGGATAAGCTCCAAGAGCGTCGTCTGAGATGGTATGGCCACGTTTTGCATCGGCCTAAGAACTACGTCGGAAGAAAATGCCTTGATATGTCTGTCCCTGGAGTAAGACCCGCCGGACGCCCAAGGAAGCGATGGCTGGACGTCGTGACGCACGACATGAGAGCCAATGGACTAACCACTGAGGATGCTCAAGACCGTGCAAAATGGAGTAGACTAAGTAGGAAAGCAGACCCTGGCAATAGGCCGGGATAATGCTAAGTGGAAGAAGATATATGAAGATAAAATCTCTGATTAAATAATTTCAGTCTCTCTCTCTCTCTCTCTCAAGTAAGAGATGGACATATTGCACGCTGAGTGGCGGAACTCAACGCTGCCATTTGCCCGAGTGGGAATCGAACCCACGGATATCACCTTTACAGACACTGTTCCACCGTGTACTATATTATTCAAATACACTTTAAATATAATTGAATGAAACACAAAAGAACACTTAAGATCCTTACAGAGCTTAATTGAAGGTTATTCCGTTTTGTTCTTATAACGACTGTTTGAATATATTTCCTTTTTATGATTTTAATAGAGACGATCCAAAACTAAAGTGGGGGTTCAATTACGAATTAACATTGTATGTAGTTTTCCTTTTTTTGAAAATATTATTTCTAGATTAGATTTTCGAGACGTTCTGTCTTGTTGCTGGAGGGAAGAAAATGAACATTCGTCCATACTTTTCGTCTTCGAGTGTGGATTGAACTCAGAACTGCCGTGACTAGGCAAGCTAAGGCATATTAATAAATGAGCCTAATTTCATATATGTTACTTTCATATACGTTAAATAGTTTTAAGTACGTAAAGAAAACCTCAGTGCCAGTTTTAAGGAAGTAAGGAGTAGCTCGAAATTGTTCGAGTAAAATCACACATAGCACGTTTTAGATCTTTTTTTTTACATGGTTGTATACGCTGCTTATTTGATTTGTTCAGATCAGAGTCGTAGTATAGTGTTTACTCCAGACAGTCTCTTACTCAAGGCGTCTTTTAAAAATATCTATATTATTTATTAAAATACCTGCACATACTTGGAAACACCCAAATCTACATCAACAGAACCCATCGTCGTAGGACAGTCTAAATTTGAAAAGTGTGAAAAGTTTATTTCCTTGGGATCAATGATTACCAGCAACAATGATCCGAGCACTGAAATTAGCAGACGGATTATTCTGGCCAATATATGTTACTTTGGACTAATTAAGCACATGGGATCTCGCTTTCTGCGCAAGAGCACTAAACTCATATTTTACAAGGCCCTAATACGCCTGGTTTTGACGTATGTTTTGGAAACTTGGGTGCTAAGTAAAAAAGATGAAAACGCTCTGCTTATTTTTGACCGAAAGATCCTAAGCGAACATTCATTATAATATATTAGAATAATGTATTATGACTCGTGTGTGAAAACGGCGGATGGTGGAAACGTGATAACTATGAAATATACAAATTATTTTCTGACGCTAACGTGATACAGTTCATTAAAACGAACAGAATGTACTAGCTTCGTCACATGCAACGTATGGAAAGTAGCAGAGTACCTAAGCGAATGCTCGACTCCATTGCAGATGGCAAGCGTAGAATTGGAAAACCCAAACTCAGATGGTCAGATGGAGTAACTACCTGAAGACCCTTAAGGTCTAAACAATTGGAAGAGTGTGGCTCAAGACAAAGAGGGCTGGAACAGAGAAGATTTGAAGGCTCGGGCCCGTAAAGGGCTTTATAGCCAATGCCAATATGATGATGATGATGTTATGTTTTATTCATATTTTTAATGTTTTTTATATTTATTAATTTTTTGTATAAAAATTACAATTAAATTAAATCTAAATTATTGTTTCAAAGTATTCCAATTAATTTAACTTAACACCTTTGTATTATAAATTTCAACAAATAGAGTTTTAATAACAGTTTTCACAGCTAACGACTTTTTTTCAAACTTTATATCCACTATAGTAATGACATTCGACAAGTTGTCAAATTTACAATTCAGTTAATGTTAAAGTGATTTACATTTTAGTTGTCTCTAATTTTCTATTATTAAAATATACCACTAAAGTAAGTACAATAAATAAAGATTGTACTAATGTACAGAAACTACAAAGCTTAGCAAGTAGAAAATAGACAGGTACATAAGAATCTTGACTAATACTAAAATCTTAAAAAATTCCCACTGGATATATTTTTTTACTTTTCTAGCCTTATTTCTAGTTGTCAAATTATAATTGTAGAGTGTTGTAAAAATTGTAAAATCAATAAATCTTACCAGGGTCAGTCAATAAATCTTCATTGTTAAAAGCCCACACAAAATAAGACAAACATAGATTTCAATTTTATTTCTAATATTTGCATAGTAACGGTAACGTAATTAATTAATATTCCTCGGTAAAGAACGATTTATAAAATAAATATATTATATATTATAAACTATATATACATTATAACAACATTAGTAATTACTGTTGTCGTCATCGACGTCATTGATGTGGATTGTAGGAGAAGGATTAGTAGTTACTATTCCTGCACTCACAAGATACTCCGTATCCGCATCCGCATCTCATACAACGGATACTTATTGTTTCAAGGAAAACAATGTTTGGACAGAAAATATACGATAAATTACGTAGAAAATTTAAACAGTTTTGCAAACACTGTACTCTACACGGTGTATACTATTTCTATAGCAACACTAGATGGCAGATACATTTACTTTGGTGTGTTTTGATTGCATCCAGCGTATGTCTGTGTGGGTATCTCAGTCACATGATATGGAGGAAATTTGTAGACAACCCTACCTTTACTGTTGTAAGTATAACATAGTTTTAATAAATTTTACTTCCTAACATGATATGCTGAGATCATTTTTTGTACATTTGGCGAGAAATAACAAAAACATTGTACTAATACATTAAAATAATATATATAATAAAAATAAGTAAAATAATAAAATAAGCACTTATTGCTGTAACTTAAAAAACATGTATCGTTTAATTGTAAGTATGAGTATCGTAAATTATCTCAAGTTTTATTAGTTGTAGTATTAATTACTTTTCCATTTACAGCTTGTGCTTCGCCAAAGGCCTATAAAACTTTACATTTCGTTTTTTGTTTTGCAACACTTGTCCATTGCGGGCCAGCATTTTGATATCATTTTCCCAGCATTTATATTGTTTTCCTTAACTTCTTTTGCTGTCACGTGGGTCCGTCACTACTTTGGTCCACTTCTCTTTTTTTCCCTTAGCATGTGCCCTGTCCATCTCTATGTCAGATGTTTATAGACAGTATATATATTTTTAAATTTAGTTTTACTTTTTATATTTTGTAGTTTTACTTTGTCTCTTCGTTTGACTCCAAGAACGCTTCTTTCCATACCGTTTTGACAAACTTATAGTTGCTTAAGTTATCGTTAAGTAAGCGCCCATGTTTGGCATCCGTACGATAAGCATGGGAGGATACAGGTGTTGTATACTCTTTTCTCTTTCATGGGCATATCATTGTTTTTCATAACCTCCCTCAGGGACTAATAAACATTTCTTCTACCTTTTTTATTTGCATTATGTCTTCTGTGGATATTAGTTGGTCCAAATATATGTATTCATTAACATACTCTATTTGATCACCATCCACCTTTATATATTTTTTTATTGAGTTTGTCATTACTTTTATTTTTGAGTATTCATTGACAGACCGACCTTGACACTCTTCTTCCCTCTTCACACACACTTCCCTCGATTCTCAGAAAAGATGACAATGTCGTCAGCAAAACGATGGTTCAGTTTCTCACCATTGATGTTGAGGACTAGAACCGCAGAGAATAGTTTGGGTGAGATGGGATCACCTTGTCTGATACCCCTTTCAGTAGGGAAAACTTCTCCTGTTCTTTCCAGTATGACTTGTGCCGTACTTTTAGAGTAAATAGTCATAAGTATATTGATGTATTTAGTCTCAATTGCCTGCATTTCTAGTGCTCTCCAGATACTGTTGTGGTCCAGTAAGTCAAAAGATTTATTAAAATCCACAAACCCTATGTAGTATACTTTGTTGTATTCTTTATACTTTTGAAGGACTTGTCTCAGGACATGTATGTGGAAAACTTACAACGAAAGCCAGCCTGTTCTTTGGGTTGATTCTCATGGAGTGTGACCGCTATTCTTGATAGTATTATCTTTGAAAATATCTTGTAGATGTTTGACATAAGACTTATAGGTCTGTAGTTACTCATGTCTCCTTTGTCTCCTATTTTATGTAACAATACTATGGTTGATTTGGGATAATCTCAGTTAGTAAGATTTCACTGAATATATCTGTCAGTATTGGGGCCAGAACTGAGGTTGTACATTTTAGTAACTCGTTAGATATTTTGTCGGGACCCGGCGCTTTTTCTAGTTTTTGTGTGTCAATGTCCTTTATAGTTTCTATCTCTAGTATTCGTGGTACAGGCACAGTTTCCGTTGCTTGCTGTAGATTTTGTACTCGTGCGATTTTTTTTTTTGGTATAGCATATATATAATAGTCTGTGGAATTTTTTATGTATCTCCTCTCTTTTGCTCGTAGAACTTACATGCTTGGCTTTCAGGTTGGGCATCCATATTTTCTTTTTGTTTCATTTTTTTAGAGTATTTCCCCATTTTTTGTAATAAAGTTGTTTAAAGTTGTTTGCCTTTTTCTCTTTCTGCCCTTTTTTAAGTGCTCGTTAATTTTTTTACCTATTACACATACGTGGACACGTGCTTATTTACTTTTACTATGTTTTTGTATAAGTCGCTTTCTCTCATTATCAGTCCCTGTGTTTCTAAGGATAACATATTTTCTATTTGATCATTCGCTTTCTTGACTTCTTTTTTTAATGTATTTATAAGGTTGTCAGATTGTTTCTGAATCGGATCTAAGTTTCTTTCTGGGTTTCTGTAAATTGCCTTAGTGAGGTTATCAAGAAGTGCATCTCGGTCTCCAGTAGGAATAATGGCAGTTTTGTGCATGTTGTGTTGAAAGTGTCTAGGTTTTTGTACTATTCCAGGATGAACATGGATGTTTGAATCATTCTGTGATCTGTGTAGAAGTTCAGCCGGTTTATAACTGAAAGGTTACTAAATAGTTTACGGTTATTGGTTATGATATAGTCGATTTCATTTTTGGTCTTGCCGTCGGGTGATCTCCTAATCCATTTTTTTGATTTGTTTTGCTTAAAGAAAGTGTTTAGTATGCTCGGTTTGTTTTCCAGTGCAAATGCAACTAATATTTTTTCGTTTTTACTTCTTTCGCCGTATCCGTGTTTTGCAACTGTGTATTCCTCCCCTTTTCCACATACCCCTATGTGACCATTGAAATCTCCCATCATAATTAGGTTTTTATATGAATCTTGTACTGCTCATTGTAATTCCTGATAAAATTTGTCTATTTTTATCTTGTCTTCCTTTTTTCTCGGTTTAATTTGAGTATATGCTTGGATAATGGTCCACATTTCTTCTTTATTTTTATAAGCAGTTTAATGTTAAGAAGTGCTATTCTTCATTGATTCCTCTTATTTCTCAATTCTATTTCATAGCTCATTTTTTATTAGGAACCCAACACCATATAGCACGAATGTTTCCCCGATGTAGTGCAGAATGTATTTGCCGTTATGGTCAATGCTTTTCAATGCTTTCCCCCAGACGTCTAGTTTTTTGGGGTCTCAGAAAGTGAGGCTGATCTATTTTGCTCAACATGGTTAAGTATATTCGGTCTTGTTATATCTTTTGTTTTGGCAAGTGGTGGATTTTTTTTCCACTGATAAGGCGAGTTGAGTGAGCACGATTCTTCTTTTTTTTGTCGCTGGATTTTTCTGATGTTTTTTCACAATAATTTTATCGTAGTGTAAAAGTTTCCCTGCTTTCTCTCTTCTTCCACTTGTGTCTGTAGTTGTTTTCTTTTTTCACGTACCTGTTTGAGATAATCCTCTTTAACATTTATTCTTGATGATTATTTGCTTGGTATTTTGTAATATCATATGCTTTTTTCATATAGGCGTAATGGAAACCTCGATAGGGCTATTCTAGTTTTTATTATTCTTCTTGCCAATTCTATATATGTTGCTGATACTTTCCAGGTGTATTCCCGTTTCTATTATCGTTTCTTTGATGTAATCTACCAACTCTTCTTCTGATTTTCCTATTTCTTCGATCCCGAAGAACGTAAGGTTATATTTTCTTATATCTTTTTCCATGATATCTAGTTTTTGCTCGAGAGAAGATAGTTTATCCTTAAGTTGTTTATTCTCCTCTGTTAATAATTTTATTCTCTCATCGATCGCGTCCATAACATTTTTAGTTACTGGTGCAGTGATATTCTTAGTTTGTTGGCTTAATTTTTCGTCCAATTTTGATAATACCATTTCCATATTCATTTTTCTTCTGTTGTTTTGACAGGTGAAATAAGGTTTGATGGTGGGTAGTTAGCTTTTTGAAAGATGACACCTTAACTTTCAATGTCAACGTGATATCTTGATACTTTTTTTTGGTGAGGTTAGTTGCACTGAAGAATATGATGATTTAATGGATTACACTTTTAGGTTATGTAGCTGAATAGCATTTGCACTTTATATATTTCTGTAATCGACGTGTTTTGTACTATTTTCACCTTTAAATATTGTTCTTATACTCTATTTCGACGAATTGTGTGCCGAAAAGCTTTTCAAGTATACTATTTCTGCCAGTAGCAATTAATATTTACGGATAGCTTTGACGAACGTATTCACGATAATACATGAAATAATATATATAGTGCATCATAAATACATATGCAAACAAACATATAATTGAAATTACGGCTATATTCAATTCCCACAACACAACACTAAGCACAACTAAGTTCTCTTGGCACTATATAAGATTTACTTTATTTTTAAATTTATTATTAAATTTCTTATTGGCAGGTAGAATCCACCCACTATCCTGTCGACCGTATTTCGTTTCCTGCGGTTAGTATATGCGACCCAGAGTCTATTTACGGACCAAATACAGGGAATACTACGCGTATACTGTAAGTATATTTCTTGCAGAGTACGACTATGAATAACAAAGTATAGTCTAAGTCTATTTGAAAGCTGTAAGGAATAATATGAAAAAAGAATGGATTAAAATGAATCTCGCTGAGATCTCAGGTCTGAGGCATTACAATCAATGTACCAGTAGTATGGAAATTTGACATGTCCTCAAACTAATAGAGGGGGGAAACTTAGTAACGAAATATTCTTTTTCTTTTCCTTTTCTATACTATCTCTTCACAGTATAAAACCATGTCAGTGCAGCGCACGCAGACTTTGCGATCCATGTTTTAGCCCTACTGAAATAAATAAATAAAATGAAATTACTAAAATGAAATTACTAAAAGGAAATTACTAAAATGAAATTACTAAAATAAAATTACTAAAATGAAATTACTAAAATAAAATTACTAAAATGAAATTACTAAAATGAAATTACTAAAATGAAATTACTAAAATGAAATTACTAAAATGAAATGACTAAAATAAAATTACTTTAAAACTAAAGAACAGGTCAACAGAAACGCTGAAAACTCCATAATTAAAGAATTAGTATTTATTTTTTCGGTATTCAACGTTCTACGCTCAAATTTCCATACAAAAAATCATAGAATCAAATCAAATGTATAGAATAACAATCATACAAATCGTTCATCGGACAAGGTAATTAATATATTTTTATAAAAACATGTTGTTATAAATATCGAATGATCTATGTAAACATGATTTTCTTACAAAATTTGACGTCTTCTTTGAGCCCCTTGTAGGGTTAAGGTTTTAATTAAAAATACGGATTAACCTCCGTCATAATAAATCAATAGTCGTACCTTAACATTTAAAATGTCTTAACTGTTGTATATATATATATATATATATATATATATATATATATATATATATATATATATATATATATTATATATATATATATATATATATATATATATATATATATATATATATATATATATATATATATATATATATATATATATATATATATATATATATATATATATATATATATATATATATATATTATATATATATATATATATTATATATATATATATATATATATATATATATATATTATATATATATATATATATATATATATATATATATATATATATATATATATATATATAATATATATATATATATATATATATATATATATATATATATATATATATATATATATATATATATATATATATATATATATATATATATATATATATATATATATATATATATATATATATATATATATATATATATATATATATATATATATATATATATATATATATATATATATATATATATATATATATTATATATATATATATATACAACAGTTAAGATATTTTAAATGTTAAGGTACGACTATTGATTTATTATGATATATATATATATATATATATATATATATATATATATATATATATATATATATATATATATATATATATACACAGTTCTACTAAAATCAGTACAAAGTGTAAATATAAATATAGGTAAATACGAACATACATAAATTCACGCTTTATTCCTAGCGGGGTAGTCAAAGAGAACGGAGTGCCAAACTCTTCGGTCCCTGCGTATTTCTTTTCGCTTCTCTTCATATATGCTCTCTAGGGGGGTCCTCATGTATTTTTAGTGAACTTCTTCAAGTATCTTCGACACTGTGTTTTCGACGGTCAACCGAGGTCTCTTGACATTCACTTTTGCTTCATATATCTTTTTAAACATTCTTTCATCACTCACTCTCTCGGCGTACCCAAGCGTGCTAAGGTGGCACATTCTTTTTCATTTTTAATGTGACATTTTTGCTAGTACCTACCATTCTGTGTATCTCTTCTTTGCGGATTCGGTTAGTTAAGCTGATTTCAGCCATATAACAGCGTCGGCACCAGACCTCCATTACGTACGGGCAACCGTACTGCAACACTGACGTTTCGACGTCTCAACAATGTTAGCTGCATTGTTCATTCTGTTACGGGCAACAATACGCCTTTCCACATCCATTTCGTATCTTCCATCTCTACTTAACATACTTCCCGTGTACACTACTTCATTCACTTGTTCTATTAAGTTTTCTTTCAAAAAAAATTGTATTCCGTCCTTTCTTCGTCTCTTTTAAATACCAAAACCTTTATCTTACTCGTATTTAGGCTTAGACCATTATTTTCACACTCACTTATCAGAAAGGTGACAGATCTGCATCACCTGCGCTTAGCAAGCAATTTATCTTAAAGTCACCCACTTTCACTCCTATTTCACTTTGTTTGACTCCCTGGAGACAGATATCCAAATACAAATTGAACAGCCAAGCTGACATAGCCCATCCCTGGCTGACACCAGATCGGTTATCAAATCAAGGTGACATGCCAGCTCTTACTCGCACACATCCTGAGTGATCTCTATAAAGAGACTTCACAGCCTGCAACAAGGGTCCACTCACATTGCACCGGGACAGACTTTTTACAACCCTGTCAAACGCCTTTTCCAACATCACAAAACATCAGAGATTTTTTTTGGTTTACAGCCAAAATGTTATCCATGATCATTCAGTGGAAAAAATCTGATCTATGCATTCTTTACTTATTTGCAACATCAAGATTCAGCATATCGCTGCTACTTGACACAGAAGCGTTATCACATACATACATCTCCTCGTAGAATTCTGCCCATCGTTGCAAAACATGTGATTGATCTGCCATCTCGCCAGAAAAGCTTCGTGATTTCCCGGAAGTTGTTCGTTAATCTTTCGTCTTTTTCTCTCTTCGTCTTTTCACGCTTCATCTTTAGCAGTACTTTCGTTTGGTGTTTTTGTAGCCTATACTCGTTATTTTTAATCTTTCTCATACTTTTATGCTTACTTGAGGCTTTATAATCTTACCAGGCTTTCTTCTTTCTTTCTACAGCATCTTTCACTTCAGCATCCCATCATTGACCGCGTTTTTTGCTAAAGCCTTTTTTTTCCTACATCACATAATTCTGTTGCAGCTTCGACCATACAACCCTAACGTTCTGCTAACATACTTCAACATTTGCATTTCCTATTTCACAGCTATCTAGTTTTTTGGAAACTCGTTCCGTATATAAAAAAATATAATAATAATATTATCAAAAAAAGCTCCGTCCACACTTGCTCTGTATATGATGTATCGAGGGCAACTATGCTTTTTGATAGGATAGGTAGGTAATTTTTAACAAAATATTACAGAATTTAAAAGGTAGAATTTTTCCACTTCCCGCTTATCGATTTATAATAACACCAAATAAGCAGGACGAGGAAATATTTGGATGGCCTACATGGCCTCCTCCAGACGTTTAATTTACTAATAATTTATTTTTTAGAAAGCTACGTGGTTACAATGACGAGGACATAGCAACATTCTATTCAAGTTTTACCGATATCAAAAATAAAGAGTACATACCGAATGAGACGGTTAAGAAAATGCATGTTACTCTTAGAGACCTGGGCTATAAATATGAAGGGTTGTTAAATATGGTTCGAATTCCCGTACTATTTATTTTTGTTGTTATATTTTTGGTAATCGAATCCGAGACCATTTAAATGATGTATTAAAAGCTAAATTAAAATGTTATATAAATACCTTCCTAAACTTAATACAGTAAAACGAATATTATAATTTAATGATATTTTTTTTCAAGTATATTATATTTTTCTGATGATTTGATTTTATAATTGTTTATGTAATTTATAACATTCAAGCTAAAAAAGCCCTGCGATATTTTAATACAAGAGTGTCTATGGAGATCGAGACCTACAAGCTGCTCATTAATGTTCCGAAGCGTCTTAACAATCGCTGGATATTGTTGTCAGTTCGATATCGACTATTGGAGGTCAGTTATGAAAATTGTATTATTAGAGTACATAGTTGTGTGACTTACTACATACAGTAGATCGACTTCCGACCGGTGTAAGTTAAGATCTTTCTAACTGACGAAATAATTTGAGTATGGTTTTCACTAACTGACAAAGTGGTTCAAAATAATTGTATACACATATATAAATCAAGCGTATTATATTAGAATAAAATGGGAATATCATATACTTATAATGTTTTCTTTCAGCTTCATGATTGATCTCGCATATAGAGCAACGTAAGCCATGCATGCATATAAGTCTTGTTACCTAAGCGAGGAAAATTTAAAAAATATATTCTCCCAAGCACTCGATTCCCTTTATCGATAACCAAATCGAACCCACAACCGTCGAGTTTATATTCAGATGCTGTGTCGGATTTACTTTAATAATAATAATTTATTCCTCCAAGTGGGGATAAAACCCGGGACCATCACGTTGACAGTCAGGTGCTGTTTCACTGTGCCACGATTGTCTCTTGATTTTTTAAATGATAAATATAATTTTTTGAACTTATCTGCCAAATTTAAAAATAACGTGTAACGCAGAAGGATGAAGTCGTGAAGGGAATATTAATTACTTGGTAGGCCGACAGAGCTAAGTAAAGTTGAATTCAGATTGCAATCTTGGGATAAGTGGAGAATGGAGTGTCAAGACAATCCGACTGGAGGAGAGTTACACAACGCCACACTGGCTCAGTCTATATTGTTATAAATATCTCATTTAGACAGTTGTTTTTCAGCATTTGATATATCTTTAATATTTTAGACAAAATGCAGGAAATGATACTATATTTCATACTGGAGTAGAAATATCTGAAGCTTTAGAAGTAATAGTGAATAGTCAGAATGTAATTGACAAAGGATACTCCAACGAGGGTTTTGTCTATGTAAGTTTGTTTAAGTCAATATTTTTACTCCGTTCTTTGCAATTCAGTCAAGTTTGAGATATTGTGTGAAGAGTGGTAGAACTGAACGCTGCGCTTTACTTACTATAGCGGGTAATACAAATGTAGTGAGTACGTATCGAACCCATAGTCATTCAATTTACAGTTAGATGTTGTCCTACTGAGCAACAATGGCTTCATACATATTCATTTCTAGTATTTAAGTATAGTAGATTATTCGAAGCATTCAATTGAAAATTGTACTTTGTTTTTTAATCTCACGCCAACGCTTTATCCCAAGCGAGGCAATCAGAACGGAACAGAGCACCAAACTCTACGCTCTCTTCATACCTTCTTATTGTCATTAATCCCTATAGAGGGTTATCATGCATTTTACGTAAGCTAGCTCCTGTAACATCGATTATTTTATCGATACATTCATTTAAGAAGGTCACTCAAGATCACCCGAGGTCGTCCTTACCCAAAGAAACACTAATTTATATATAATATATCCTTTTAGTATTTCATTTCATCACTCACCTTCTCACTTGGACTCACATATTTGTATAACTAAACTATTTATAAGTAAAAGTAGAATTCCTATTTACAATAATTTCATTTTTATTTTTCCATTGTTTCATATATTCATCTTCAGCTATACGTATTCGATAAGGTAGATAACCTGACTCTCTTAGACAGCGCTATAACACTCACTGCGGATACATTCTTTGATGTGACAGTCGATGCATGGATCATAGACTCGTCTGACGATGTGAAAGCTTTGTCGGTATTTAATCGCAAGTGCTTCATACCAAGTGTAAGTAACCACTTGAATATAAGTAGCAGGTATTTTTTTAAATTGATACGCAAGATGCATAAAGTAAGTAAGTATTTAAATTTTATTACCTTTGTCCCAAACGCGGTCACCTAACACGTCTGTCTTCTCCTCACATTTCTTTTCAATATAATATTTTTATTGAATCATACTTGATGACATGATGCTCGTGACAGTTGTAACCCAAAATGTTTTAGAAGTTCAGGACTGAAAATGTTTTATAATAATTTTATTTAATAAACATATCTTATTTTTTTTTTCAATTCCCAATTTTTTTTTAAATATATTTAAAAAAATCGTATATATTTCAGGATACAAATACTTTAGCTCACTCGTATCAAGTTTGTATGACGACACTAATATTACGTAAAGTAGTAGATTACTGCCGCTGTGTGCCATTTCAGTACAATTGTAAGTATACCAATTTAAATAGTAATTGTAGTTATTTGTTCAATTACGTTTTATTCCTCTTAGAAGGAGAGGCAGAGAGAACCAGGTGCTGAGACACTACGTTCTCCATTTTCATATTTCAATATCCACTGTTTCAATATTCACTGTCAACGTTACTATTCTAAAACATATGTATATATATATATATATATATATATATATATATATATATATATATATATATATATATATATATATATATATATATATATACAATCTATTGGCTCTCATGTCCTGCGTCACGACGTTCAGCCATCGCTTCCTTGGGCGTCCGGGTGATCTAACTGCAGGGACAGACATATCAAGGCACATCCTTCCGACATACTCGTAGTTCTCAGGTCAGCGCATAACATGACCACATCCACCTCAGCATCTTCATCTCCGTGACGTGAAGCTCCTGAGTTTGCCAAGATAATGTTGGCTAACATTCGCTGCCGTATAAATGAACCAGTTAATGCTCTTGTATATCAGTCCCTTAAGCTTGGGCGGTATTCTGCTTTCGCAGACCACACCAGTAACCATCCACCATTTGACCCAGCCAGCATTTATACGGGCATGGATGTCGTGGTCGATGCGTCCAGACTCATGCATAACCGATCCAAGGTACCTGAACTTCTCCGACTTAACGGTTGGCTCAGGCCCGATATGGATGGTTCCCGCAAGCCATGTACTCGGTCTTCGACACATTCAGTTTAAGACCGCCGTTCTCAAGCATTCCCTTCCAGGCGTTCACTTTACGCTCCAGTATCAGTCGGTTCTCCTCAATGAGTATTGTCATCGGCATATATCATCAGCCAAGAAGGCTGGCATCGGATGTGAGCCGAGACAGTATCCAGCATTACATTGAATAAGAACGAACTAAGAGTTGAGCCCTGGTGGGCACCTACTGTAATCGGGAAGGGCTCGGTGTCGCCAACAACGGTCCTAACCATTGAAGCGGAGTCGTACATATCTCTGATAACCTCAATCAGGCTTCCCCTTGGATCGCAACGCCCACCAGATACACTGACGTGGCACACAGTCAAAGGCCTTCTGCAGGTCCAAAAAGGCCACATGCAGAGCTCTCCTTTTTTCCCTGTAAGCCTCCATCAATGGTAAAAATGGCGTCCATAGTGCCTGATCCTGGTCAAAACCCATACTGCGCCTCAGAGACAGTACACTCTCGGCGGCTCCTGAGGCCAATCATGCGCTCGAAGAGCTTCATGGTGTGGCTCATAATATTAATGCCCTTATAACTACAGCAATCTTTAAAACTTCCCCTTCCTTTGTAAATAGGGATAATAAAGCTCTGCTGCCAATGATGTGGCATCTTTTAAGTATTCAAGATACGGTTAAATAAGTCAGTAAGTATAGGCACACCAAAAGAGCCCAACGATTTCCACGCCTCGATCGGGATGTCATCAGGTCCTACTGCTTTTCCGTTCTTCATGCGTTGAAGACAATTACGAGTTTCGTCACGGGTTATTGGAGCAAAAAGTCCGAGGTGAGGAGGTAATTTAGGAGAAAACCTACAAGACTGCTGAGTGTTAAACACACTACAAGACTGCAGCTCCTTAAAGTAGCTTCTCCATCTCTCCTTCACAGAGGCATGACTACAAAGCAACGTGCCCAGAGAATCTCTAACGCAGAGACATTTTGTAATATCCTGCTTGACTTTATCTCGAGCACGAGCCAGTTTGTATATGAGCTTCTACACCTCCACAGTTTCAAGTTTATCGTATAATGGCGACAAACTTTCACTGCGGGCCCTGGCTACAGCTTTTTTGCTGGCACGTTTCGCTGCTATGTACTCCAGTCTGTCTTCAGGAGAGTTGGAATGCCACTCTTTAAACGCAGCCTTTTTTTCTCGAATTACCCCCTGCATCTGGTCATTCCACCACCATGTCTCTCTGTCGATGACACATCCACCCTTAGTAACGCCGAGACCTCTCTTGCCCGCCGCAATGATTGCTGAATGAGCTCGATCCCAAACAGCCTGAGCGTTCTCGGTGTTAGTCAGTAGATTTTGATTGTCTACGTCCGCCAAGAAGTTAGTCTGCATCGGCCCATTCAACAACCATGACTTGATCTACGGCTTGCGTTTCTCAGCTACTTTCTTTTTCGGAGTAACATTATAGTCCATGACATGAAGACGATGTTGGGCCGTCAGGCTTTCACCAGGTATGACCTTACAATTGGTCACCCTGCCTATATGACACTGTCTAGTCAGCAAATAATCAATTTGAGTTGACTGAGACCGCCTCTTATACGTTATAAGGTGCTGAGGTTTCTTCTGGGAGAAAGTGTTCACGATGGCCAGATTCTTAGAATATTTTCTCCCTCTGCATTGCGAAGACCATATCCAAAACCCTCGTGAACACGTTCATACACGTCAGCGACCCTACCCACGTGACTGTTCAAGTCCCCCCCAACTAAGACGCTTTCGGTAGACGGTATAGCGAGCAGGACCTCTTCATACTGCTCCCAGAAAGTCTCCTTTTCCGCCGCAATACAACCCGCCTGGAGAGCATAAGCACTGATTAAGTTTGTGGTGACGCCATCAATCAGTACTCTTATCCGCATCAAGCAGCCGCAGCGACGATCAACTTCAAAAAGCCTCAGAATGGGCTTTTTGAAGTTCTTCAGAAAGCATTACCGCCACACCGTTTTTGCCTGTAGGTGACCCAGTGTATATAAGGCGGTAACCCTGCCCGATGTTACGAGACTTATTTCCAGAAGGAAAGCACACTGGACCCGATGTCTCATACTGCATCGCCCGGTTAGAGAGCCAATATTCCATGTTGCAAAGCGGAATATATATATATATATATATATATATATATATATATATATATATATATATATATATATATATATATATATATATATATATATATATAAAAATATATATATATATATATATATATATATATATATATATATATATATATATAATATATATATATATATATATATATATATATATATATATATATATATATATATATATATATATATAAATCATAAGTATTAAAAAAAATCAAAAACGTCTGGTTGTAAACGCGATGGTTGTGTCGTGTCGGTTTGATTAGTTTCGTTTCTCGGCTCTGGTAATACAAAGTATGATGTATTTCCATGTAACACCTAATGAATCGAATTTCCCTGACATTTGCAGGATATATAATAGAAATGTGTGAAGATATAATTAAAATTTAAATGCCCTTGAGACCTCATAGCCACATACAATTGGTTCAGTGTTCCAACTGAGTCATTAATAAAACAATATAACGAAATAAAAACCAACTTAATTTCAGCTCTGGATCTAGGAACACAAGATTATCCGAACTGTACTTGGGAGCGCTTCAGCTGTATAAATCAAATGTTAGGTGAGATAATTGTATGTAAATACTGCTTACTAAGCCAGTCTTAGCGCATTGATTTGAAAATAAAGCTGAACTAAAAATAAATTAATTCTTATCCAGCTAATTACAAATTTTTATACGCTCCCTATAACTTATTTCTGTTGTAGGACGGTTTCGAAGCGCGGGTTATTTTATTTCCCCTTTGTATGAATGACAGTATAAAAAAGTATTAATAAAATTTTAATTTATATATTAATATTTAGGTAATGTTTATCTAAATCAAAAATCTTTATTGGTAAAAATAAATCGATTAGAATAATCTGTATATGTAAGAAATTGTTATTCCTGAAAATCGTTACCTGGATAATAAACGTCTATTTCAAGGAATTAATTAAGAAAGTTGTCAATTCAATTATTAGTAATATTATACTTACATAAGAACATTATAAATTGTTAGTCACATTTTTCTTAACTTCTTCGTTCACATTCTTGCTTAACTTTATAAATATTAAAATATTTATTTGTTGTCAGACCACTATCGAGCGCGACACACAGTAAGAAAGTTATAATGAATTATCACTTTTTTACTGTATCGTAATATACCTGTAGTCTATAGTCTATAGTCTATAGTCTATAGTCTGTAGTCTATACTCGTATACTAATATTATAAAGCTGAAGATTTTGTTTGGTTGAACGCGCTAATCTTAGGAACTGCAGATTGTTTACAAAAAACAATAAAATAAATTAGTATTTACCAAATTATATAAAATAATTCAATATTATTCTTTGTCCAATTAAATGCGTTAGAGTTAGATATTCAGTATTGTCAGTATTGGTGTCAGTATTGCCAGTCCTACTAGAAGCTACCAACAGTTCGGAGGAGAGTTCTGCTGAGAAGAGCTGACGAGAAAGAATTAAAGATTATATATACATGCAGAATTGAAGTCAAAAATTAGAAGGAACTAAAATATAATTGAGAATTCGATATCCGTTGTCCACTCGTACATATAGGTATATTTAAAATACTTGTAGTTCTCTGAATTCGGACGAAAAACGAACAGAGTGTTTTGACACTAAGTTCTCTCTAGCTAGGAGCAGCATCAAACAATAATCAATGTAAAATTTTTCATATACTTTCAGACCAAGTAAAAAATAACATTCGCGATATAATATCGGAAAATGAATGCTTTCAAAAGTGCGACTACATTCAATATGAGACTGAAGCGGACTTCATAAGTGTGAACCGAGATGGGAGGTACGAAATTATATATATATATAAATTTACTTAGATATATATTTTGTATTGAAAATGAATCTATCCTGGCGTAGTCCGAATGCATCTGCCTCGTGGACACTGTCGTGCGATCGACACTCAGGGGATAGGATAACAGATTTTTCGACATACATAGTGGGACGAAACGTTACTTACGATTTCAATGTTAATAAGCTTAAAGCTTTGCTTTTTTTTTTGTTATTTAAAAAAATATTCACCTCACTATAAGCACGATGATTGTAGGATGGATTTTCTTTATTTCCGTTTGTACTTTGTCAGAGGTTGGCGATGAAACAAATGATAGAACATAATAAGCTCATTTTTATTCCTGATCTTATGAATTTTAAATGAAATTGTCTTAATAGGATTAATCACTTATATGTAAGTACATTTTGAAATATCCGTCACTCACTACTGTAGTGTTAGTGACGTCAGGTTTCCTTATATCTATTTTCGGATATAAATTTGTTTCATTTTTGAAATCAAAGATAGAACAATTTATATTTATATTGATAGAACAAAAAATTTTTATCTATTTACAATTAAATTCTTATAATATATTTTTAATAACATTTACAGACGTAAAGATCACAACTGTCGAGTCGCAATACACTTCACAGACAGCACTTGTATCAAATATCGACGAGAAGTGCTTTACACTTGGGACCAAATGCTTGGTGAGTTTACTATTAATTTAATATAATAAAATGCTACATATAAATTTTAGTTTCGAATCACTCTGTCTATGAAAAATTATGAAATATATATATGTTAGAAGTAAAATTATCATGTTATATGCTATAGTATTTTCTAGGTGGTAGATACTCACATAGGGCATACGCGTAGATCTAGGTCCCGCGGGAAGTCTGAGATGAAAAGTAGTCTATATGTTCAACCATAATCTCCTCTAAATTTCAGTGAAAGTACCATAATAATCAATTTATACGAATGTTATGTTGTTGTGTGTCGAGTGGCGGATCTCAACCGAGTGTCTCTCTTACCGGAGCAGGGAAGTGAAAATTCTAGTTTATTATCGCGAGCGGGGACCGAACCAACTACTATCGCGCTTACAGTGAGGCGGCCTGATGCATCATAATGACCTCAAATAATCCCTATATTATATTAGAAAATATAAAAAAGTAAAAGTCTTCTACTAGTATCTAATAATAAGTATAATATAGATATGTTAGAGATATTATAATTTTCTTATATAAAATCATATTTTTACATATTTTTACAGCTAATTTAGGCGGCATATTTGGATTATGCCTAGGAGGCTCTATTATCAGTGTCATCGAGATGTTGTGGTTCATACTGGAGCTATTGTTCTCAAGCTGTGACCGAAGACGAGTTGCGAACAAAAGATCAGCTCTCACAGTGAAGACTAATTATATGTCGCCGAGAAAGAAGAAACTCCAGCTATATCCGTTTTTAAATTAAATAGCGATGTTGGTTGTAATATAGTTAATCTTAGAACACATTTAAATTTAACACGTTTAAAGTATTATTATTATTAAATTGAGGATTGATAAAATTGACACTGAACTTATTGAACTCTGACACTATCTTTAATTGTGACACTGTCTAACTATAAACGCGTTGGTTTTGGGTTCAATCCCAAGATTGGTTGATTATGTTCCACCACTCAACATACAATGTGTGAAATTTAGACAAAAACGGAGAGACTGTTGTAACACTATATATTATACTATGCTTAATTTACGGCCTGCCTATGTACGGGACAAAAATACGTGAAGCTGTAATAAGTTAAATGTAATGACCATGCACTAGACTTAATTAACGGGAAATGTGTTAAATTACATCCTAATTGACTACATTATGTATTGAGTGGAAGAGGAAGAGGAGAGCTTAACGGCGAGCTTTGTCTTACCACAGCGAGAAAATGAAAACAATTTATTCACTTGAGCGGATACGGAACCCCCAACTATCACGCTTACAGTTAGTCGCGTGACAACTGACTGCGCCACGATGGCCTCTGTCGTCTGTATGTAGCTTGTATGTAGCTTATGTAATTAAAAGAGTGTTGCATGTGTATTAAATTTAAATCTTAATGCAAAATCTTCAATCCGAAGGATTTTTCTCGTGTTTAGATTAGTATATTTTTTGAATAAAGCAAAATTTTAGCCCTCTACTTTTAAATAACCCTATCTTTTGCTCTTTAACGATTAAAGTAAATAGACTGTTTACACTTTTTGCAACAGTATTTGCATTTTTGGTACGTATTTACGTTTCACATTATATTCGAATTTTAATTTTAACTTGACATTATTATTATTTATGCTAAAAAAACATTTAACAATAGATGGTGCTAGCCAAAAAATGCTTTTTTTGGCTAGCACCATCTATTATAGTTATCCCGAATTTAAAATACAACTTTTGTAAGCAATATGAAGCAATCCAGTTTAGACGAGTAGCTGGCAAGATGGCGTTATTTAGAAGTAGTTACCACGCTAAAGTTTGATAAATAAAATAATAAAATCAAATAAATAAAAAAGCGCGGTGTTGAAATCTGGCATTTAGAAAGCAATTTTCAGAATTTTGGTGTAAAGTGTAGAACAGTGTGTCTCGGCACTATGTTTTCTCTTTGTAGCATATATTTAAAAAAAAAATACATACATATAAAGCTTAATAAATATCTTATTCGCTTCTAATGTTGTATACAAAGTATATGAATATTATGTTTTGACGTACTTACTTGTTCTAAATAACTTATATCTCATGTAGGCACGTTTATATTTTTAAAAAGTTAGAACGGCTATAAAAGACATGAAACTAATTAAGTTTGTAAAATTTATAGTATTTTATGGAACGCTCTCTATTAGTAGCAAGTATATTCAACTAGTACTCTTAAGGCTTACATTTCATGCTAGTTACATGAGAATAATCGAGATGGCGCTATTTATGAAAATGTAGAAATGTCTGAACTTTAGCGCCACGAGGGTGGGTTGGACTTTCACTCGAGGAAACGATTTATTTTGATATTGTCGCTTTGGTAACTTGACAAAGCGCGACGTTGAGCTCCGCCACTCAATATGCAATGTCACGCGGTGGAAAACGAGAAACGGAGTATTTAAACACTAGGCTCCCACTGCCTACGTCTCTAAACAAAATTCAATGCTCGATTAAAAGTAGTGTTTTTATTGATTTTAAGAAGGAATGTAAGGTGTGAAAATACATTTAATGAAAAAATATTACTTAATTTTACATTAATGGTTAATTTTTAGTAATATCGATATTAATGTCCTCCTCGATCAAATAGATTTCTTACAAATCAGCCCTTATTCCACCTGTTCGGAAATTCCGCAATCTATTCTAGATTTGCCACTTAAGAAATTTTATATAAAAAAATATAAAAAAAGTGCTCGTTAGTAAATCCTATACTGTTCAAGAATACTTTAATGATAAACATCTGTTGAATTGATATCATTTACATTACCTGCAGGATAGTTACTATAGTAAAAAAAAACTGTTTTTTTTTTTTTTTCAAAAAATCAAAAATCTTTATTGTCTTTCAAACAAAACTTAAACTAGGTTGCGCACTGACACCCACACTAGGATTCCCTGTGTTGTGGGTAGTCAGCCTCTTTATTTAAGATCTATCTTAATGTAACTTAAAAATTATAGTAGGTGAGTAGCGATTTACATTGATTAAACATAAAACTTATACTATATACTAAAATTAACTCTTACATAAATTTACATGGGTATGTGTGTGAGTGTAGTGTGTGTGTGTGTGTGTGTGTGTGTGTGTGTGTGTAGGTGTTTGTGTGTGTATGTGTGTGTGTGAGTGTGTGTGAGTGGTGTTTGTGTGAGTGTGTGTGTGTGTGTGTGAGTATGTGTGTGTGTGTGTGTGTGAGCATGTGTGTGTGTGTGTGTGTGTGTGTGTGTGTGTGTGTGTGTGTGTGTGTGTGTGTGTGTGTGTGTATGGGTGTGTAGTTATTGTAGCGACAATGACTGCATGGTAACTGGAATACATATTAGTTGAGTACATATATTTATTTATTAATTCTTTATTTTTAAGCAAACTTTTTTTTTTTTTTTTTTTAATTAATAGAGATAATGTGTTCTGTATCCATGTAGCTTAGATGGAGAAGCCATGCCTTAATAGTTTTCTTACACATTGATCTAGTTTTGTAAACTATATCTAATTTTGAATTGATTCTGCTATATAAAAAGGGCCCTGTAAAATTAAAGGATCTATGTGCAAAGGTGGTTCTGGTTGGTTCAGCTTTCCATTTTAATGAACGAGCTGATCTGGTAGAGACTTCAATGGATTGTAACGATTTTTTATGAAATCTCAAAGCCACAGCTAGGATGTAAAGTTGCCGTACAGTGAGGGTTTGACATTCTTTATAAAGAAGGCTGGTAGAGTAACGACGCGGTTTTTTGTATGCCACTTTGAGTACTGCTCTTTGCACTCGTTCTAGCTTGAAAAGGTGTGTCTTGAGTGCAGCTCCCCAAATAACCACACAATAGCTAAGGACAGATTGGCACAGGGAAGTGTAAACTAATTTTATAAGATTTGTGTCAGCTACCTGCCTAAGCTTATATAGTACATGGAGAAGCTTTCTTGTTCTCGCGGTGGTAGCATCTATGTGTGGAGATCAGGATAGTTTCGCATCAATTGTTACGCCTAGGTATTTTATGAAGTCTACTTCTTCAATTATGGTGCATGTGCAGAAGTTCCATTTTCTATCATCACATTTGTGAATTTTAATTGTGATGAGATCATCTGGAGCAGAGTGTTCTGTGATCCTAAAGGCAACGTACTTGGTTTTGTTCTCATTTAAGGTGAGTAGATTGAGTTGCAGCCATTTAGCAACTCCTTCTTCTGCAGTGTCTGTAGTTTCTTTCCAGCTACTACCATGAAACACAATGGCAGTGTCATCTGCATACGTGAAAACACTTGCATTTTTCAGCTTTATATTGCAGAGGTCGTTAATGTATACTAGAAAGAGAGTATGACCAAGCACGCTGCCCTGAGGAACACCGAAGTCTATAGCTCGCGATTCACTAAGCTGTTTGCCAATTTTAACTTTCTGCGTTCTGTCTGATAAATAGGACTTGAACCAGGACAGTACGAGACCTCTTACACCTATAGCTTGTAACTTTCTGATTAGTATTGTTCGAGAGACCGTATCAAATGCTTTTGCGAGATCGAGAAATACTCCAATGCAACACTGTTTATTATCCAGTTTATTAATAACTCGGTTGACTAATGATATTGTCGCGTCTTCTGTGGAAATTTCCGATCTAAAACCAAACTGATTATTGGATAAAATGTTTTTTGACTCAAGGAAGTTAAGGAGTCTCATGTTTATGACTTTCTCAAGTATTTTGGATAATGATGGCAAAAGTGAGATGGGTCTGTAGTTTGAAACTTGTTTCTTGTCTCCTCCTTTGTAGATGGGACATACACAGGCAGTTTTGAAAAGGCTCAGAACTACTCCCTCAGTCATACTTAAGTTACAAATGTGTGAAATGGGTTCAGCAAGTGCAAACTTGTTACATTTTAAGATACGGTTACTTATACTATCCTCCCCTGGAGCTGAGCTAGTTTTAAGGCAACCAATAATTTTAGCAATTTCTTTGGCATTCGTGGGGACAAAGAACATAGAATCAGTTAAATTGCTATCAGTGGTTTTATATTTGTTAGCTAACTCTGATTCTGTCGTACCCATGTTGCGTAAAATATTATTTGCAAGTTTTTCTCCTACTGTTGTGAAGTATTCATTGACAATATTCAATGACTCCATCTCATTTTGGTTGATATTTATTAGCTCATAGTTTGTACTTCTTAGTGGCTTTATATTACAAACCTCTGTTACAACTCTCCAAGTCTCACGTGTATTTCCTGTGGATTCTATTAAGCGTTTTTTATCATACTCATTTTTACATTTTGGATGATATTATTGCAATAATTTCTGTATTTATTGTCGGTATTCTGTATTTATTGTTCTTGTCGGCTTTTCTCAGAACTGCCTTCTGAACCTGCGGTAGTGACATTATCATTCGACGATTATATAGTGCTTGTAAAAATCTATATCAATAAAGACCATTGTGAAATTTGAATTATATTAATTACGAAATTATCGGAACTATATGTATATATATATATATATATATATATATATATATATATATATATATATATATATATATATATATATATATATAATATATATATATATATATATATATATATATATATATATATATATATATATATATATATATATATATATATATATATATATATATATATATATATATATATATATATATATATATATATATATATATATATATATGTATGAGACCGTAATGGCACTGCGGCACAGCATCTGTCTGTCCCATTCTGGTAGAATAGATTATATTCATTTTCCTCGCTCTCGAAAGGTGAAAAGTTTCAAACGAAGTGTCTTAACACTAGATTACCTCTGTCTACTCTGCTATATGAGGGAAATAACGTTAAGCGTTTGTTTTAATTTTTTTATTATGTAATATCTATTCAATTAGACTGCGTTTAGGCAAAAGCGATGTTTAGTATTAGACTTTATTTGCGTTAATTTGCTATAAAACTCTGAATTAACTTAAGAGGTCTTTTTTGTCTACCTTACTATACGAAAAAAGACTTTATTATTATATCTTTATTGCATAAATGAGTTTTAATTTATTTTAATCTCAAATTTTAAAATGGAAATGGTACGAAGTAGTATAAATAGAATAAATCCAATGGAAATAGTAAGAAGTAATATACATTAAGTTCAATTTAACCTAAAATCGTCGCTTTCTGATTGAAACTTATTTTAAAATCAAATATCTTATCTGATTTGAAATATTGAAAGGAACAAATATAAGTACGCCCTCACATACCACAGAAGCCTTGAATAATTAAATCTATGGCGAAAAATGGATAGCAACACGAGACCAATCGCTATATTGAAGTCGTGACTTGAACTTAAACTTCACGTTAAATTTATTACAGCATTTTATACAGGATTTAAGAGGTTTTTAAAGTATTTTTGAACTAATACACTTTTCTAGTATAGAAAAATTTGAAATTTTGCGGACCGGTTTTGTTTTTCATATAGTTATGTAAGCGTGTGTGTGTGTGTGTGTGTGTGTGTGAATAATCTGACCTCTACTTTACTGTAATCGCGGTGGTGGTGGGTTCGATTCACCTTGGGGGCAATGTGGATAACGGAGAGTCTTGACACTAAGTTTTATATGTTGACTCTTTTTTGCGGGAAAAAATTTAAATAAAAAAAAATTATTTCTCCTAATATTCGCAGTACACAGAGAGTAGCACACTTAATTCTTTACTATCTGTACTTATTTAAGAATAATTAACCTGTAGAAAAAACAACCGATTTGAAAATAACTGTTAATATTGCTTAATAAACAATATTTTTTTATCATTTACTCATAATTACCTGTTCTATTATATACAACAAATTTACGGTCAAATAAAATTTTTAAAACGCCAAATAAATACTTGAAAAGCCAAGATCCATAAAATTCGGTCTTAAACAAACACCAAAAAGATTTCACATGAAAAATTTAAAAGTTATAAAAGATTTTATACCGGTTGTTCGGAACACATAAACATTGATAAGAATACTTAAGGTGAGCACTTGCTGTTATCAGAAACACGGAATATACTTCATAAAAAAGTTACAATAAAAATAGAACATTTTATAGGATTGCCATAAAGCCTTGCTATGCTATAAGTAGCAACGAGCGTTTAAATTGCCGTTGCAACAACAGTGTTTTTTTCTATAATTTTCACATTTTTTACTTTATATAGTTATTAGAGTAATCATTTTATAGTATATTATTTATAGTTTTATCTGATTTTCGAAATAATACATTTTAAATGATTGAACCTAACGCGTAACTTTTATTTCATACAAAAATATTAGCATACCCTAAATGGTGACATATTAACATAATAATATTTATTAAATACTCCATAATATTTTACTGTCAACTCGGGGAGAACGAATTAATTTTATTTGCCTCCCTCTGGTAACAAGACAAAGCGTGGCGTTGAGTTTCGCTACTCAACACGCAATGCCTCGAATGGCGGAGTGCATGGACCGGAAGGTCTCAACAGCTTCCCTCTGCCTACCCTGATATGTGCGTGATACAGCGGGATAAGCTAAAAAAGAAAACCACTAAGCTTTACTAAATACTTTTGCAAAATTCCAACGAATGAACAAGTGTTAATATCAAAGGTAGCGCTTGAAGAGAAACTTCTTCACGTGTGACAATTTTGACGGCCATCGTTGACCCGGTCGGCTCGAGAGCGTTACAGATTTGCCCGGCGGAAGCGAGTACCAGTTAATGTATGGGTGCTACAAAATGCACATCATATCGCGAAAAATGTAGATTTTAAAATGAAATTAGCTTTAATTTGTATTTTATATTTTAAAATAGATTTAAATGGGAACAAGTAGTTAGGATCCAAGTGGAAGTATATTTGAACGTGGTAGTTACAGGTTAGAAGTCAATTTTGAGCTATAAAATGTATTTTTTAAATTTAATTAAAACGTATGTAACTACTACAGTGATGGGATATTAAATTTAAAATACGTACTTATTAGTTAGTATATATAAATTACCCTTATAGTAAATTTTTAAAGCTATTAAATTATTTTAAGATTTTAAAATATTTGTACTAATTTCAAGAGAATATATCGTTATTTAAATCTGGTAGCTTTATCTAAATTTCATCAGTCTGTTTAGTCTATGAAAAATAATAACTAAAATAAAATAATAAATATACATATGTATGCTAGATATAGCGTGGAGCTATATATTTTATTTGTTTATTATAATACATGTGTGTCCTTTTTTACCGTTTCCTATATTTGAATACACATTTTACATTTTTCTTATATGAATAAAACAAAATTGAATGAGATTAATGACTTAAAATCAATTTTTTTTACGTCTCTCCAGTCAATACCCTCTATTCTCCGCTTTCTGAATTTAAAATATTTTGTTTCGAGTTGTGGAACTCAATGCCGTGCTTTCTCTTGCCAAAGCTATAAAATAAATATAGCTCATTCACTCCAGTGGATATCGAATCTTCATTATCAATGGAAGTAATTTCAAATCTGGTATATTATAGTAAATATTTATCTTCATTATAATAATAGTCAATTATTTTCTTAAAAAATTTTTTCTACAGACAGCATTTGTCAAATATAATAATAAATTATTATAATAAAATTCGTATGCGGTTATAATATTATTAATAAAATAATTTACTTAATATTTATATGTGGACAGTAAGAGGTAATTATCCGACCGGTTCTTTTATACGGCAGCGAATGTTGGCCAACATTATCTCGGCACACTCAGGAGCTTCACGTCACGGAGATGAAGATGCTGAGATGGATGTGTGGCGTGACGCGGTCCGACCGCATACGCAACACATTCATTTGAGGTAGTCTTGGGGTCCGTGACGTAGCGGATAAGCTCCAAGAGCGTCGCCTGAGATGGTATGGCCATGGTTTGCGCCGATCTGAGAACTATGTCGGAAGGAAGTGCCTTGACATGTCTGTCCCTGGAGTTAGACCACCCGGACGCCCAAGGAAGCGATGGCTGTATGTCGTGACACAAGACATGAGAGCCAATAGATTGTCCACTGAGGATATTAAAGACCGTGCAAAGTGGAGTAGGCTTAGTCGGAAGGCAGACCCTGGCAAAAGCCGGGACTAATGCCAAGAAGAAGGAGTAAGAGGTAAATGACATTAAATAAGATTTTTCCTCACAATATAGAGGATTTTTTTATAAACTTCATAACAAATTACAAGTAAAACCAGGTGTAACAGTTAAATATTATGTCGAAATTGTATGAAACTTATCCTATGCATTTATGTAAAGCTTACACCGACGGTGTATGTCGTATAAGCAGACAGTGTAATATATTCTGCAAGTACCTATATTATAAATATTTTATGATACTATTGAAAACATTTTTATTCTTTAGTACGAGTATATGTTTATTATAGAAATATATTGTTCAGAAATTTCGATATATATATATATATATATATATATATATATATATATATATATATATATATATATATATATATATATATATATATATATATATATATATATATATATATATATATATATATATATATATATATATATATATATATATATATATATATATATATATATATATATATATATATATATATATATATATATATATATATATATATATATATATATATCTAATAATATATTTTTCCTTATCAAGCTTTTTCATATTTTGTAATTTTTTTTCATTTCTTAAAATAAAAAAAAATTATAACAAGCTTACCTATTATTCATTTATTGTAAACTACTATTTTAATAACAAATAAACCCTAATTGTGATCTTTGAGCGTCGTCCTCTTCCACTGTGGAATAAGTAAAATCTCGTAGTAAAAGCTCTACACTTAAAATAAGCTCGTAGCGATATCTCATAAAAGGGGGTTTCATAACAACAATTTACACCGATGTTTATGTCTCACTTCCTACAGATAAGAGCATTGAAATTCTGTGTAAACACAATCTTTTATGGGAATATCGTTTCCACGTTTTCTAAAGGAATGATTTTTTATTTAGTTAAGTTACAGTAGTAGTAAAAGTAGACAGTAGCAAGATTCCTGTCACAAGTAGGTTTTTCTTTTTTTAAGGAAATCTTTATATCTTCTTTAGAATTTAGTGTGGGTGTCGGATTTATTAATACTTGATCGAACTGACAACCAATAGGTTTACATTCAAATGCCGAACCACTACGCTATAGTGGAGTTTACATTCTTGTAACTGTCACATACGTATATTCGTTTTATTTATTTTCGGTAAATGCCATAAATATTAAATTATGAAAAAAATTAAAACAAAAAAAGTACAAAATATGTTATTCTGCATAACTTTAAATAACACTTATATTTGTCTTATTTATAGCTAGTGTTTCTCACGTGGCTTCACCCGTGTGTTCGAGTTGCAGGTTAAAAGTAAGGTCATACAATTTCTCAATATTATGAGATTTATTCCAATATAATATCAATTTGTTTTATAGCTTTAAAATAACACTCGTACTTTGATTTTGTCATCTTGAGATGCGATTTTGTTTTGATGAAGCATTCAATTATAACACTTATGTGTGTCGTGTTAAGGCACTTCGTTCACCAGTTTCCGCCTTTGAAATATTGCATGTTGTGTGGCGGAACTCAACGCCGTGCTTTGTTTTATTAGTCGAGCGAAGAAATTTAAATAAAAAATTTCCTCAAGTAGGAATCGAACCCGCAACCGTTGCCGTTGCAAGACGCTGTCAAAATTTACAGCTAAAATTATCTAATTTCTAAGTTACCCAACAATTTTTCTTTGCGAAAAAGAAATAAAATAAAAATAAGAATTAAAAAAAAAAATTATACAAGAAGAAATTCTTTTGATGTAAGGTGAAACTATGTCATCAGGCTAAGATATGACCTAGCCACGTTTCTTAAAGCATAATCTTACTAATTCTAGAGTACTCTTCATTTTATTCCGTAAAGTGGTTTCCACTTTTGAAATTTTTCCTTTTTTTTTAGTAAATCAAAAAGTTTGTAGAATTTTATGTTGAAGTTATGGTTCTGGGTTCAAATATCAATGGTTATTTACATATCGTTTTGTAATAATTTCATAATTATAAGTCAGAGGAAAATACAACTTGTAAAAGTTAATGAGTTAAAATATTAATGACTAAAATTATTTCAATAATTTAAATAAAGTATACCTTTGCGCATTAAGATTATGACAGTAGTACTTAAGACCGTCGTGGCGCAGCCGTCATAAATAGATACTCGAGTATATTATTATTATTCATATATTATAATACAGTAGGTTGGCATATGACTTTCGCTCTGGCAATATATAGGGCGGCGTTAAACTCCGCCGCTCGACAACACAATGTTTTGAAACAAGGGTAAAATATATAAATTAAACAAATATTAACGCATTAAAATTTATAAAATACATACTTTAATTCAAAATATGGAAATCTGGAACATTCTTAGTCAGGAAACGTAAAATTAGTCGACTCAACTGTAAAGTATTAAGTATTTATGAACTTTGGCTTTTAAAATCACTTCAGAACTTAGCCACTTATGTTGCTGTCATATATTTTAGTCTTTAACTTTTAGTTTCTTAAAGAATTTGTTATGAATATTTGTAGATTAAAAGCCATATACAATATTCTCAACTTTCATACATACAATGAATGGTCAATCATAAATTTGATTTTTTCCACAAATACTCGTATAAAAAATGAAACATAGTATGGCTTAGTGAGCAAGTCAGCAAGCGCTTCGACAGTCCTCATGAGTTTAAGGTTTTCCTTAGGCTAAAGGGCTTTACACCTATGAGGTGTAGTTTAGTTAGTTAAAACTTGTTATAGACATTTTAAAATGGCGCCTGCAAATAAAAAACAAATTTCAATTATATTACACGTACTTCAAGCAGTCAAAAAAATTAAGCATGCATTTTCGAGTGTGTATGGCAATAATTGCACACAAAGAATCACACTACACTAACACATTATCCCTCGATAAGTAATAAGATCAAGAGGAATTACACAAAAGATGAAGACGTTCAAGTCGCCGTGGATCGACAAACTCCACAATCAATCCAGGAACTCGAAGCACTGCCTGGGGGTTGTCCTGCGAGTCCACTGTCCGAGCTTATTTATCTACTTTGATCTCAGGCGTCTGTCATAGCAACTGTAGAACTTCGAAAAAATTTAATTTTAAAAGAGATATTACTTATATTATAAAAAAGCATAAGGACCCTCCAGAGCGCATATATGAAGAGGTAAATGATAGTGGACGAGGAAGAGGTATGTGATGATGATGATGTGCGATATCTACTCCATTCTCTGTATATGCTACCCCACTAGGGATAAAATGTGACTATACACCTATGTATGAACGTAACTTTTATTGGCTTTTACCTGCGACTTCGCTTGCATAGTATACAATTATTAGGTAAGCGTTGTGTATGAGATATGAGATCTAAGACATTCTCTGCCCGATGTGAGTATAGATATATAATATAGTCTGTAGCCTTCCTTGATAAATGGACTATTAGAATTTAACACCGTAGAGGACCGTGATCGCATCACCGTGACGCAGAGGCAGGCAGACGTAATCGCGACGGTTTGTGGGTTCGATTCCTATTCCACTCAACACGCAATGCTTTGAAAGACGGAAAGTGGGGAATGGAATGTGATAACACTAGGTTCCTTCAGCCTACGGTTCCCTCTGCCTACCCTGCTAGGAGCGGGATACAACGCGAAGGTAAAAAAGTATAATTAACATGTTCAATGAAAAATATATAGTTAGTATTTATTATTACAATATTAGTATGGATAAAAAAAACCAAATTGTCAATTGTATTTACTATAAAGAAATTATAAAACTTTACAAAAGACAACAAAAAATAAATATATCTATAACAAAAAACACCTCTTCTATATAAAATAGATTTATAACTCAACGCAAACTAAAGTTCAAACATACACACATACAGTGAAACTCAAGTAAATTTATTTGGGTCGTTCCTAGAAATGTACGACTAAACGTTACCGTTACGTTAATCCCGGGAGGGCCTGATTTATGATGACGAAAAAATCGGTTGATATTTTATAAATGGAGCTGTATAATGTAACTTTCATTGATTGGCAGTAATTGCCGTTGTGGCACGGTTTAGAGTAATTGATTTTAAGCGCTATAGTTATGGGTTCGATTTCCTTTTGACATTTTTTTTAAAGAGAGCAAAGATTTGGAAACAAGACAGGAAATTCGAGTGTTTTAACACCAGATTTAGTCTGCCTGAAAATTTAATATGATTTTAATTAAAAGGCTCTTTACTGTAGCTGGCTGGATACCTGATAATTTAAACGCAATCAAAACCAATTCACCATGTATCCTGCATATACTCGTAACAAGAAGCAAAGAACTTTTTGTCAAGACACTAATTTCTCTCGACTTACTATCGAAGTAAATGTGTGACATTGTAATAAAATTTGCTACATGAGCATTTGAAATAGTTCAACTCAACGATTTGAAATATATTTAATTTAGCAAATGTATTTATTAAGACAAAAATCTTTACGGTATATAATAATATTATATAAAACTTATATGAGAAATTAGTTAAAAAATTACTCATTCTTAACTTTCCAATTACTAGAACAGTCTCATTATCGTTTGTTGTGCTAACAGCGAAATGGTTGAGTTAACACGCCTAACTTCAACGTAAATAAAGATGACATTTTTATTGAAAGTAGAGCCGTTTTCCTTCTGTAATTTCCTCGGGTCACCCCTCGAAACTAGTGCAATTCATAAGCGATAGCACGAAATTAAGTTAATGATTTTTTTATATAGTAATATCAGATGTTTGATACTGTCGTAGAATAGTACACAGTATTATATAGATACAGATGAAAAAATGCAGCCGAGTGACGTATTTAATTTCTTCTAAGACTTCTTTTTATTTTTATTACTTATGAAGTTATCTTTGATTTAATTTAAAAAAGTCTAAGAATTCCTTTTTTTTTTTTTTGACGCTGGGAAATGCTTTTACGCTGACCATACATGTGTAGGAGAAATATCTCCTACAAACGGATAGTACTATGGGACTCATCGAAACCCAACACTATCCACTAAAACCCAGCGGAAACCCTCTTCACCTATAAGAGACGCTGTAGGATCGGTCTCGCATGCCACTACAGCGCCTCGGTGGAAGGCCCACAAGTCTAAGAATTCCAAGCTTATCTCAAATTGTTTTGTTGACTTGCACAATCTCAGGTTAAAAAGTCATCTAAATTACAATAACGTAATTTCATATAGATAATCCGTTATCACCTTAGGCCAATTACTGGCCAAATAATAATGAATTGATTAAAAAATATTTTTAATTAGCACTAAACGCGTTTATTCACTTTGTTTAATTTATTTATTGTTTTACCGATAATTTTATCTCCCAAAGTACAAACTATTTGAATATTTGGCCTCTAGAAGCAAAAACAATGCAATATATTGTAAAAAAATTATCAAAGATTGGATTCAAAAGTTGTCCTACATTGAAACAGAGAGTGTTGTCTAATGAACACACTCAAACGCACACGCACTCACACACACACACACATACAAACAGACGCGCACTCTCTCTGATACATACACACTCATTAATGTTTGCATTGGTAGACGTTTTAAATATTTTAATTGTGTTTTAATTGTATTCGCAGAGCAAAATGTTTTCATTTTATACTAATTTTCACTGAATCACTGTAATGTATAAAAGTATCAGTATTATTTATTAAGGGGCAAAGACGCTGGCAGCTGTGACACAGTTTACACTAGTATGGCTGCCATCGCTCTCCTCTAGATTTGTACATATATCAAATCATAAATAAATGTAGAGTGTATTTGTATCACATATTTTACTGAAATAAAATTTATTATTACTGAAATAAAATTTATTACTGTAATAAAATTTATTATTTATTATTAATATAATACAAGAATTTTACTTATGATAAGATCTTTCACAATTTCACAATTTGGCATTACTGACATATCCTTTTCTTGAATAATTAAAAAAACGAACTTTAAACTTGAATAAAACCTCTCCCTCTTATCACATGTCCCAAGTCACAATACACAGATATTTTTCGCTTTGCCACAAAGTTAAAAACTCGTTATTCGCGGCCAAAAGTTAAGGAAAGTCACCATTGTGTCTGACGGTGAATTTATCGTCAGTCTGTGATTTCACAACAAGCTGCTTTAATTGGAACATTATTGTTCGTTTTACTTCAATAACGCAGATTCACTATTTCTGAAGCTTTTCTTGTAGCTTAAGCTTAGTATTTTTTTGTATTTTTAAATATATATATATATATATATATATATATATATATATATATATATATATATATATATATATATATATATATATATATATATATATATATATATATATATATATATATATATATATATATGTATATATATATATATATATATATATATATATATATATATATATATATATATATATATATATATTATTTTTTACTACCACAAGATTTCATTGCTCTATCTAACCTAACGGCCAAATGGAAATTGAAACCATGATTTTTGTATAGCCAAAGTCAGTCGGTAAAATTTTATCTTTTTTTCTTATGTCGGTGTTAACAGAAAATTATTATCATACGTACATTTTGTAGACTTCCGCAGCAGAAAGCCAAAAGAAATACATTATATCTTTACATGTGTATTTTCGTCACTATGCCACTTTCTTAAAATGAAACATACTATTCTTAAATAGTATTTAAAAAAAAAATAACTTGCATTGCCAATGCAATGCAAGTTAACCGTTAAAGGTTCAATGAACCATCCTTGTTATAATCTGAACTAAGATGCACATGTATGCACATGTTGCTCAACTACAGCAAAACAAAGAAAAAAATTATGCTTATTAGCATTTTTTAACAATTCTTATATCTTATTCATCTCTTCAGGCTTATGGCAGCCATCTAATTAATCCGCAAAAATATCTCAAAAGAAGAAAAAAAACCCAGCGTACTTTATTCACGCGAATAAAACAGCCAGAAACATATGCGAAGGAAAGCCTTTCACATATATAAATAAGTAACAAGCGTCCTTATTACGGAACGATAGTATTTTCGCGGAAATATATACAGATATTTCTATTTTAATAGGTATATAAGGACATAAGACATAGGCCTCCCTTAATGTTCGCCAGTTCGTCTGGCGAAAGGGTGACTTTGAGACCAGCGGCTTCCCACAGTCTTCTTTTGATATACATATAGTGTTGTTTAGTTATTGTGGTATAACAGGTAGTGTGTAAAATTTTTAAGGTACTATTAAGAACTTACAAAATGTAAATTTTTTTTATAAAATTAATATAATAAAAAATCATTATTTATGTAATTAATACTTAACTGCTGTACAGTGTCACAGTTGGACGTCATAGTGGTATTGATTTATCATCAGCATCGATATCTAATTTGCTTTATTTAGAGATTTTATTCGCAGCATTGTTGAAATTTTATTCGCATATTGGTGTAGAAAATTTCAAACATATATTAATATAGGTTCGAATTCATGCTGTTTTTCAACATTAAAAAATGCTCTTAAAAACTGCTAATGTCTCAGCGATTGTTTATTGCTAAGACAGCGTGGCGTTGAGTATTATCACTACACGCAACAACTTGGATTTGGATAAATTGCGGAGAGCAGAGAGTCTTCATCAGAGTCCAACCACCTACCCTACAAAATAAGAGTTAAGTTAAAAAACACAGTTCTCTCGACAAATAATTCCACATACTTATAGAATGATTTCGCTTTACATTACCAGAATCAGCCTTTAGAATCCCCTAGATATATTTTATGGAGAGAGCACACTCTTTTTGCAATAGCTGGCATAAGGTGCGCTACCCAACCCTTCATATTTACGATTAAGTCGTGATCAGAAATATAACGTATGGGTGAGTTTTTTGTCGATAGGCCCCTGATATATAGTTGAATACTCGTACAGTTAAAATTTGGTTTACTGAATTGGTTCTTATCGTATAAGAATATTTCAAGATTGCTTCTGCTGAGAAATACGATGAAGTTTTCGTTCTTATTTTCTTTATATAAAAATGTAGTGTAGTGTATAGGTTAATAAGTGAACGTGAATTATTATATATATATATATATATATATATATATATATATATATTATATATATATATATATATATATATATATATATATATATATATATATATATATATATATATATATATATATATATATATATATATATATATATATATATATATATATGTATATATATATATATATATATATATATATATATATATATATATATATATATATATATATATATATATATATATATATATATATATATATATATATATATATACTCTTGCGCTGCTATGGCTAGACAATACTGACCAGTGATCAAATCAGCAAATAACAAAGTATTTGCTGTGAATTGTATTCAATTTAGCAGATAGCTCTTGCTGGTTTTTTTTTATAAAATATATATTTTATTAGTATTTAATAAAGATAGAAAAATAAATATATAACTTGTAATGTATAAAATTAAGTAATCTTTATAATAAGCACTGAAAATAACATGTTAATTATAAGAAATCAATAAAAGCTTTTATTTTATTTTACTTTATTTTATTTATGTGATAAGATATGTTTGTTTGTTTATCAACATTTAATTTTAGACTCTCTACCGCTACCGTCTTTCTTGCTTTGCACCGCGCTATGCCCGCTCTTGTCAGATTTTTTCAATAATTGCATAAAAAGAGATCAATTTCAGTGATAAGGCCGCCTTTGAGCATTATATATTTGTACTTAAATTTAATAGCATAAGTAGTTTATAGTATAAATATAGTATGCAAAAAAGATTTGTTATATTACTACAGCGAGGTCCCAGTTAGTAACAATGGGATAAAAAGTCTCCGGCCAAGAAGGGAGTTGCCTCCTGCATTAGACTAAGCCACTCTATACATCATTACAGAATAACGAATTCTTATATCACTGGGGTCTGTTGGCTAGGTAATGAAATTAGTATTTCATCATCAGCCTGTCCTTGTCCACTGCTTGACATAAGCTTCTCCAATGGCAAGCTACTGAGCTCGATCTTCGGCGCTTCGCATACAACCACTGCCATATGTCGTCACTCCACCTAGCTGGAGGATGTCCTAAACTACGCTTGCCGAGTCACGGTCTCCACTCCAGAACACGTTTACCCCAGCGGTCATCGGTTCTTCGACAAATATGACCAGCCCACTGCCACTTCAGTTTGCTAATCCTTTGGGCTGTCAATAACTTTGGTTCTCTGTCGGATTACCTCATTTCGGATACGATCCTTCAGAGATGTTTCAAGCATAGCCCTCTCCATAGCACGCTGAGTGACTTTAAACTGGTGGACCAGTCACACTGTTAGTGTCTACGTCTCGGCGCCGTATGTCATTACCGGTAGGACGCACTCGTTAAAGACCGTCTTTGGGCTTTACGGTATCGGTGACGAAAAGACTCGATAAAATTGCCTATACGCTGCCCGCCCAGCCGTATTCTTCTGTGAGCCTCTACCTCGAAATTATTTCTACCTAACTGCACAGTTTGGCTAAGGTAGATTTATTCCCGAACAACTTTGAGACGTATCCCGTTAAGCTCAATCGGACCCGGAATGACATGTTCGTTGAACATTATTTTGGTTTTATCCAAGTTCATACGAAGTCCGATGTGGGCAGCAGATTCAGCTAGACTATTCAACATATATTGCAGGTCTTGCACGGTCTCAGCCATAATAACAATGTCATTAGCAAATCTCAAGTGTGAGAGGTACTTGCCATCTATGTTGATATCCTTTCCAGCGTAGCATCTTAAACATATCCTCCAAAGCATTAGTGAACAATTTGGGGGAAATTACGTTCGCTTGTCTCACTCTTCGATGCAGGCGAATAAGATTAGACTGCTGATTCTGTACTTGGTCATAGTCGCTATGTCATAAAGGCCTCTCAACACTTGGATATATCGCTAATCGACGCGGCACCGTTGCAAGGACTCAAGAACAGCCCAGATTTCAATAGAGTCAAAGGCTTTCTCATAATCCACAAACGCCAAGCACAAGGGCAGATTATATTCTTTGGTTTTCTGTATTATCTGCCGTACCATGTGAATTTGGTCTATGGTACCATACCCTCTACGAAATCAGCCTGCTCAGCGGGCTGGAATTCATCAAGTCTAGGCAGAAGACGATTCATGACGACCCTAGAAAGTAGATTATAGATATGGCTCAAGGAAATAGGTCGGTAGTTTTTCAATAGGGTCTTGTCTCCTTTTTTGAGAAACAAGATCACAATACTTTGGCACCACGCTTTTGGAGTTCTCCCCAAAAACAAGACGGAATTGAATATACTTCGGAGACATACAAGTATAGGTTTTCCACCAGCCTTAAGTAGCTCCGTAGTTATGCCGTCCTCTCCGGGTACTTTTCCATTTTTAAGCTGCCCCAAGGCCACCAAAATTTCGTCTTGGCTCACTTCTGGTAAGTCCTCTGAGAAGTGGTAGGATATAGCAGCTTAGAGATCTCTCGAATCAGACCTGGGATAGGACGTATCTGAGGTATAAAGCTTGCCGTAGAAATCCTCAACTTCTGCAAGATATCCTGTTTAGAGGCGACTAGTCTTCTATTAGTAGTAGTCAGCTTCGTCAGATGGCTTCGACCGAGGTTTTGTACGAAGACTTTTGAACCCCAATTTTGCTCAATCGCTTCTTTTATAAAGCGGGTATTGGAGCTTCTGAGATCCCGTCTTACCAGCTTAGAATTTATTTTTTACTTTTTTTGAATTAGTATTTAATAAATTTTAGTAATAGCTTCATAAAATCGAAACTGACACTCGATTTCAACTTGGAGGAATGAATTATTTTTATGTCCATGTACCAGAGCGATCTGGTAAGAGAAACAGCGCGGCGTTGAGTCCCACCATTCAATGCGGTTACAAAATTCAAAATGGTTAATGGAGGGTTTCAAGACCAGGTTCCCTCTGCCTACCCTTCTAGGTGGTAAAGCTCCTACAAAAGACCATTAAAATAGATAAGTGTGATTATTTAAATAGACTTTTTCAACCAGATTGAAGTAATAAGAATTTGCAAAATTAAGTTGCAGTTAGAAATTAGCGAGCGGAAACGCTGTAAAGAGTTATGTAAACATAGTAACGAAATGGTATACTTCATTATAAAATATGGACACGGCATTTTTGGTGATTTAATTAATTTATTTAGTTGTTCTATACAAAGTTATCTATATGTATATATATATATATATAAACTACTTGTAGTTGTATAATAATTATTATCACTTTACTAAATACCTCTAACTCCGGAATAAATCGTAAGATTAAAATACAATATATATTTATAAGTTTTTAAATTTTGAATATACAGCGTGGGAGCAGTACTATCTACTGAACCCTGGGAAACTTCAGCACCGATGGACTTGGTCTCTCAACCACCTTTTTTGTTCCACCCAAGAAAACTGGTAACCCATTGGCATAACAACTGGTAACCCATTGGCGTAACTTCGACAAAAGAGCTTTGTGCTAGAGCCAAATACTATGTTACATATGTTAATTGTTTTTTAAAACTTTTGATAAAGTATTGTAAATATTGTTTTATACATCTATTCGGCGTAAAGTCATTCCATTATCAGTAAAAATAAGTGATTACTTTTAATGTTCAAGCGATTAAATAAACAGAAGTAAGTCATTATTTTGTTCATTTCCACGCATCTGGTGCATGTTAGAAGAAAAAAGTATATATTGATGTATAGTAGATATTTGTTTATATTATTCATTATGCCGTTGCCGTATTAATACTCCGTTATTTCTGCTACAAACACTAGATATAGCAAAAATTTTTACAATTTTTAACATTTAAACAAATTTAAGGAGCTTTTTGCCGGCCTCAAAATAAATTTCGAACTCGAATCTCAAAAGTGTATTATATGGAACAATGTGTTGGAGGGTACGTCCGAGTACATCAGAGAAGACTCTAAGTATTAGTATTTTTCAGTGCAGTGATAATTCATTACCAACTGACTTTTGCCAACTTTTTTTAAAATCTTTTAAATTTTTTTAAGGTTATAGATATATGTCAATATTAAAATCAAAATAAAAATATTTTTTATTTAAATAGGCTATTTATTGCAAGCACTTTCAAATCGTCAATTAACACAAGTGTCAGTATTGTCAGTCCTACTAGAAGCTACCAACAGTTCGGAGGGCAGTTCTGCTGGGAAGAGCTGGCGAGAAACTAAGCAGTGGCTCTTTTTAATGTAAATTTACAATATATTTACAACTGTGGTTAACCTCCCGAATGAGCATCAACAGTACTTAACTCCACACACTAACATCCGTATAGTACTAGTATTCTTGGAGTGAATAATATACTTTCCCTAATAATATGTTTTATCTATATATCTACACATTTTTAATAAAAGACGGAATCCTTATCGATTTATTGTGTCTGTTTGTCTGTCTGTTCGTCCGTCGGTCAGTAAAGCGAGGTGAAAACATCGAGGTCTATAATCACTCGGGAATATAGAAAAATCCAATTTCTAAGTTCACAATCAAAAGATACGAGCTATATGCTTCAGTTATGTCAGAAAAAATGCACAATGTACAGAAAAAATAGAAAAAAAATATCTGAAAGTTGGTACCTTATAAGTCTAATATAAATTTTTTAGGAAGGTTTGTATCTAAGATAGCATATTTAACTTTGTATAAGTAGTACTGGACCCTCGGTTCGCGAGTACCAGATGCACTTGGCTGATATGTTTTAATTATTACCTACCTTCTTAATTGTCACCTCCAGCACTTATTATCTCAGTGACAGTTCTAATTATTCCAAAAAATAGGAACTATAGGTATATAATCGCCAAAATATGTTTAATTTATGAAACCCTTGGGCTCAGTGGTACTGTGTTAAGCTGGAGGTAAGGGTACATGTATAAATCTTTCTCAAAAGTATGTTTATATTTAAAATGTAGGCGCTTTACTGATTAGAGTATGCAAAAAGCGGTATTGTATTTTATACCTTTTTTACCGCGCTCTCACGCTTATAAGCCTTTTACATGTATTTATTATTTAATTCTCCTCAAAATTTACTCACGTATTCGAATCCGAAGACAGTATAGCATTTTATAGCACCAACTTGATGTACTTTACAAAATTAAAGACAGAGATTTTCGGTGGGTATTAGAACAATATATTCTATAAAAAATATTTTCAGGAATTGAACCTAAGACCCCCATATATGGAAAATATAATTGCTTAAAAGTATAAAATAATATAAAATCCTATATATTTATATTATAAAAGAACAATTTTTTTATATTATAATAATAATACAAGAACAGCAATAAAAGGAAATAAATATTATTATAATAATGATAGTCCATCTAATATAGTATAATAAAAAAAATATATAAAAGTTAAGTTTCATTAGAATTATAGTCGTAAAGTATTTGCCATAAAACAATTTTTAACATAAATTCGTATGAAAAGAATATATAAAACTATATTTTATAGATATCGTGTACATACATATACATATATGTACTCGTATATGGATAGTGTAGGCAAAGTCTGCAAGTACACTAAAATATTCAACGGGCTAGCTACTTTTACTGCACCGCGGTATATCGTGTTAACTGCTTAGATAGTATTTATGAAGCTTAAATATTTGAATAAAGTGTGAAATTTTTTAATCAAAATTATGGGATCTATAGTGGCATAGTGGGGTAGCTTTTAATTGCCAACGCTATGGTTTTGGGTTCAATACTTACTTATAACGTTTTTTTTTCAATTTCCACTTAGGAAACACAAGGTGCGGTGTAGATTTCCGCCACTCGTCCGCAATGTCTGGAATTCGCCCGTTAAGTGAAAAGCAAAGTGTCTTGACACTATATTCTCTCTGCCTTCTCTGGTTTACGTTCTCTATATATGTTACTTTCTGTAACTCAGAGATATTTATAATTGACTTCGTGTCGCCAAGTTAGAAAAAGAACTAAAATTACCCTACAAAATCAACACCAGAATTTCTACTTAAAAAATCATAGCTACTTGCTAATTGAACTCTTAGGCGAAGTACAAAAAGCTTCATATACTGTCTCTTAGACTAGTATGTATTTGGAGCTTCTATCCTCATCAATTGGACATAACTAAGAGACTTCAGTGGCCAACATTATCAACGTGATGTAAATATAATATATAGCCTATAGCCTACACCGAATAGACTATCCAAAACAATATTTTTTCTTTATTTGAGCCGATGTTTCCACCAAACAAACTTATTATTTTTTTAAATAAGTAAATATATAAATATAAATCCAAAATATTACACGTAATTTTAGCAAAATAATTAATAACACTTCATCAAATGGAAAAGTTATAGTAAAGTAAATTTCCCCCATACAACTTAATTTTCGCGTCAACACTACGCTCTCATTGGAGAAAATAATTTGGCTGCGTTTTTCTAAAGTCCTTTTATTACGCGCCGTGAGGGATCCCGGGTTGGTCGTAAATCAGAAGTTTTCACAAAAAGTAACTAAAAGTTTGCCGCGTGAAAATGATGAAAAGACGCCCGAGTTATATTCAGTTAGACTTTGAGATAGCCATATAATTGGTGAACGGAGTTTGGCAGACCATTTTTAAGCTGTTCCTACTTTAAACGAAATTAAGTTATGGCTGTGGATCAGAAATTACTTTGGAAATAACAAGTTGGAGACATTTCAAGCGGACGTGAAAGCGAAAATAATGAAAGCTTTTATGAGATTTATTTTTTTTATAAATTAAGCTCAGATTAGTTAAACTAATAGTTATATTAGACAACTATGAATAATCCTGTCTTAAAATATATTAATTTAATAAAAAGTGTATGTGTATATTTTTATGGATGATCTGAACAAAATATATGGCAACTAAGTAATCTAAATGAGTACTACTCAATAATATTTTGACTTATTAAACATTTATAACAAGCTATAGTCCGCATTTTTTTGCGTGGACTATAAAACGCATAATAATCCAGATTTTCTCAATCCCGTGCAATTTTTATAAATCCTCGATTCCCCAAGGCCCCTACAGGCCCCCCCCTGACAAGGCCCCCTACATCTCAAAATAAAGAAAAAGTTACTGTAGGTATGTGGTATCGGTCATCAAATCTTCTGTTTACAACTCGTGACAGTGACATGTGACGTATGTATCACATTTATAGTGCATATGCTTACATCATAATTTTATTGTTTGCGCATTTTATTTTCATATTTGCACTGCCGATTTTTGAATATTGCTCTTTCATTAATTATTTCTTATGAAATGTTCACTGAGAGTATTTTTACAGGTGTCCAGTTAATTAATATAAAATGTAAGTTATATTAAAATAAAGAAAATTAAAAATGAAAAAAAAAATTACCGATACATACATAAGTATTTTTTTTTATTAAAAAAATACGTCATTCTCGGAGTAGATTTTTCGGTGTGTTCCTTAATTTTCTATTAGCTCGTTTTAATTGACACTGACTCCAACAACAGTATTTTTGCACCTACGGTATATTAAATAATAAGTAGCTTAACACTTACGATACGCATATTTCTTCAAATATTTCAAATTGCTTTAGGTGAAGAATGAAAAAAAAAATTATAGATATATATATATATATATATATATATATATATATATATATATATATATATATATATATATATATATATATATATATATATATATATATATATATATATAACATAAAATATACATAAGTTTTCAATCGATACTTAAAAAAATCATGGCTGGATAAGACAATTGTTTGTTGGCCACATACAAATTATACATCACAAAATTTGAACCCACTCCTAATTGTACTAAAAAAAAGACTAACTTCACACAATACTTTCAAAAATCTTTAATATAAAAAGAGCCAGGTCAGTTATAGTTGATGAAGCAATTGTTACGACCTCCCTTCAACCGCAGTCAAATTGCCTTCTTTAATGTATGGCACGCACAGTGCTATGGAAAAAAAGTCCATCGAAGCTCTTATTCTGCAATTTCGTACGAATGCTTAACAATTTTACAGACGTTTATTAAAATAATTATATGCGAGTGTAATTGGTGTCATATATGTTGATATATGAGCGAATTGTGAGATTGTCATCTTTGCTCAGACAGCAGAGGGTCGGCAGTTCGATGATTTGATCTGATTTTCTATACTATGAAAATATATGAAAGGAATGAAATAGTGAGTAATTTTGGAAATTAAATAAAATCCTTATATTCAGTGGAAAAAAAATACATAACAAATACTTTATTGTACACCAAATATAAAATATACTAAAACAAAGAAAAATAAAAAAAAAAAATTAACAGCAGGCGACCTTATCGCTTTAAGCTACCTTTGCCGGACAACCTTACCTTGGCATAACTTAGTTCTTGTAAAATAAAAAAAAAAGACGTTATGTTAATAGTATATAAATTCTCCAATGCTTTAACAAGTTAACAAAGTAGCACAATACATTTTAAAACACTAAAAATTATACTTTATATTGTATTTTATTGCTAGGCATCAGTGTATAATGTTGTTCACCATCTGGCACCCGCGCCGCGACGCTAGCGCCGACACTTTACGAGCGGCCCGTGGCGCGAATCGCAACTAACTATCAATACGGTGGAAATATAGGGCTGGAAATTTCGTATGGAAACGCTACAGTGTTTCGATATTGGGTTCTTCTTGTGTACTTTATTTTTTTCGGATTAAGATTAAAATAAGTGCTTGTTTATCTTTACTATTTTATTATTCAGAAAATTTAGTTATTATTGTAAAGAACAGTTTTCTTAACTCTTCATAACAAAAAAAAAAAAAAAAATATAAAAAATTATATACTAAGTGGTTGTTGGGTTACTCAACGTCCCGTAGTTTTGTTATAAATTATAATTATGATGTATGAGTAAGAAGTATGAGAGTTAGAAGAAGACTTCGATTGACAAAGCATCGATAGAGTACTAGAGGAAAGCCACGTAAAGAACATGAGCCGATCTCTTCGGTTATTAATAGGTATTTAGAGAATGTAGTGTTAAGCACTTTGCTCCCATTGGACACTACTCCACTAGTGATAAAGTGTTAAGCTTACAAAACTGGAAGGATATTCTTAAATATAATTATAACAAACGGTTAGTAAAATTGAGACCAATACATCCAAAAGCTGTATATTGTCTTAAAGTTAAGTATTTTAACACTAAATTAAAACTTTGGCGAAAAGTGAAATAAATAATAATAATAAAAGTGAGAAAACAAAAGAGAAATGTGAATAAATAAATTCTAAAGTATATAATAATATTATTATTTTTAATAATAATATTTTTTTATAAGCGTTTCAATATAAAATTGTTATAGCTACGTTTCATCCAACCAGCCATAACCACGCACAATGTAGCCAAGAACAAAACTTCAAGCTATTTCATGACTATTTGCAATAGACTCACGTGAAACGTATAGAAAATCTTATAAAAGTGCTGTTTCTATATTTTATGTCTACTTTGAAATGCTCCTACTATACGTTTCTAATATATTTTACATTATTTGTAACATTATCTTGATTATTCCTCTCGTTTATTGACGGTAATGTGAGGAAATCTGTTTTGTAAGAAACACCGTTCTTCACCCTCAGTCCAATTGAAGACTAAGTTAGCTGATTAAAAGTACGTAATGATTGTGATTTATACAAACAGACTATGATACTATTGATATAGGAAATATTTGTGTACTTAAATTTGGAGTCCCTTATAACATGTAGACGACACATTCAATATGCTATAATGACAATAAAACAAATTTGTAATAACAAACGTATGTAAAAATATTATTTATGTTAATAAATATATGAATTTCAGGATTTATGGTCGTATGTAAAGTTGAAAATACTGGTACAGTTAAGAAATCTACGAAAAAATACCGAAAACATCTATAGTTGTTCTTAATATAATATAAATGAGAGGACCGTCGTGGCGTAGAGCCGCAGAGGCACAGCATCTGCCTGTAAACGCGACTGTTCGTCGGTTCGATTCCTACTCGGGGAGAATGAAAGAGTTTAATTTCCTTCGCTCTAGCAACAAGGCAAAGCATTTTCCGCCATCGAATACGCAATGCCTCGAAAGGTGGAAAGCGTGGAACAGAGTAACTTAATTCGCTAGGTGCACGACGGTAGCGCCAACTAGCGGTTACAATTGTGTCGGACATTGATATGTCAAATGGTTGGCATTTAGTACGAATAGTAAGTAAACAGACAATAATTTTATTGAAATAGCGTAATTTACTGAGATTTTATTCGATTATGAAAACCTAAGGTGTCGTTAAGACTGTTGATCTTTTTTATTTTCAGGCCAAAATGCCACAATCAGTAAATTTCTGGTAATATACACGAGTTTTTTTTTTGGGCTGACTTTACGGAAAATAAATAAACAAGTATAATCGAATAACGCATTTCATACATATTGCAGACGATCTTGTATAACTGTGATGACATTAATAATGCAGAGGTTTGGTGTATTTTCAATATTTGTGTAATAAAAAAAAAAAAAAAAAGTGACATTTCGTCCGACAGTTTCGGTTTTAGCCACGGTGTGCGCTGCGATCGATTCGTACTCTCCCACCTCCTACTTCGCACCCAGCAAATACTAGGTTCCTTGAGCCTACGGTTCCCTCTACCTAACCTACCATGCTATGTGCGTGATACAGTATGTGTATATATATGTATATATATATATATATATATATATATATATATATATATATATATATATATATATATATATATATATATATATATATAATATATATATAGATATATATATATATATATATATATATATATATATATATATATATATATATATATATATATATATATATATATATATATATATATATATATATATATATATATGTAAATATGACTAAGCGTATTTAATTTCAATAAAATAAAGGGTCGAACAAAAGACCACCAATACTAGTCTAATGTAAAATAATTCATGACCTCTCTTTAAAATTTTCACAAGTGCGTCTGAGCGAAACCTATGAAATTAACTAATTAGATACCACAAAGGCCCCTTTCCTTTGTGACTTGATTAAATTACACGTGGGGTTTATATAATTTCATGCTGTACTACGGTATTTGATATCGAAAAATGTATAGTTTAAGACTATTAAATCGAATTGTTTCTGGAAATTATATAAAGCTTCCCATTCTATCACGCAAATAAAAGAGTACCGCGACGACTTCAAGTATTTCTTTAAGAAATATATACTAAATTCCTACACACACACAAACATAAAATATAGCTTCATACCTTATCCTCAGCGGGTTAGCCAGAGAGAACGGAGAGCCAACGCTACGGTCTCTTCATATCTCTTAGACCTCGTCCACTTTCATTAATCACTTCATACATATCTCCGTAGGCATGTAACCCACTAAATAGGAATTATTATAATATTTTTTTTCAGTTGGATAATATATCAAGTGAATGTTAAACTTTAAATTGAACATACAATTTACTTGGTGTAAGTCTGCATTAGGAGTGTCTAGGGAACAAATGTATTGAGTTATAAGAGTTAGCGTTTTTGTTAAATAATGTCAATGATACATTTTTATATACAAGTTTTTAGTAGTTAAGTAGTTTTTGTAACTATTTGTATTCAGAACAATTGAAATTGATGTTCTTTAATCATAATGTACAATTTATTTATAGCTTTGCGTATCATACATAATTTTTATAGTGTCTCCTCCCTCTCCTTTGCCCACTTTGTACTTAGAAAATAATTAAGCTACAAACAATTACTTTTAAAGGCCGTAACTGTACCACAATAGCTTCAAATATATATATATATATATATATATATATATATATATATATATATATATATATATATATATATATATATATATATATATATATATATATATATATATATATATATATATATATATATAAAAATATATATATATAAAATTCCAACATATTAGGCATATATTAAATATTTTCTAAAACCACCGTCGTACCTACAAAACTTCCACCCACAAAACTTCTTATTCTTAAACTAGGAACAAAGTATCTCTGCAGTTGCTTGCATAATTCACTTCATCGTTGCGCTCCAAGATATCCTGTCATAACTCCATTTCGGTTATTCCAGTTGTGTTCGTATGAATACTTTAGAGAATTGTTTTAAATGCTTTGGGACCAGAAATCAGTTTATGTTTATATATTAAAAGATTTTTTTAATTATATTTATATTAATAGTCTTTTTCATCTATGAAAAGGACTATTAATATAAATATACTTCAACTATGAAAACTTTTCAACGATTTCTTGTTCTTGTTTAGTAATATTTATAGTAAAGGCTTGCTTAGGTAAAGTGGTTTTGCAACCAATAAAGTAGTAGGAGGAACTCAGAGGCAGTGGAGGAGTGGAGTGGAATTTTAAAGAGGCTCCTTTAAACCTAAGCTTGGGTTGGCAAGTCCTAGGCGCTGCTATGAGCTCCTTTTCCTACAACGCGATGGGCCCGGCACTCACACGGTGAGTCCATGGAATGCTAAGTAATTTGTCCTCTGTCCCTTATTGGTCCAACTGAAATTTAGAAGCAACAAATTTATTTTTTATTTATATTAATTTATTTACTTAATTATGTAATACCTTCAGTAAATTAGCGTTATTTAAATGAAAACTCAACGTTAGCTTACTATAAATTTAACATATAGTAAACTAAGGTATGCTAAGCTACCAGTATCAATTTTAAAAAGAGGATTTTATTTCAAAAAGTCATAGACAAATAATTTTATTCAAAATAAGAAGATGCAAGCTTAATTTTTTTAATGTCAAATAATTTGACCACCGGTTTACGAAGGTTAATGGTCAGTTTCACTAAAGTGCTGAGAAGAACTGGTAAATTAATTACTGAAAAAATTACTTTATTTTTTAAATTCGTTGTCTTAAAATTGGCATCTTTCAATTATTCATTTGTGATAATGATATCTATACAAAGGGATACAGACTAGAACGAACATTTCATTCCTAAAGGATGTCTTCATTGATAAAATCATTAATTAACACACAAACTTCTTTTCACAACTTACAGAAAACATATAAAATCCGTCCAAGCACTCTGACCACTAAGCCATGTGTTCTTCATCACGCTGCGTCCAAATTCTTATTAGCTTTATTAATACTAGCGACCCGCTTCACCCGCTTATGTTTTAAATTTTATACCTACGTCACAATGCAAATCTTCGATTTTCTCGTCGTCTTTTTTGAATCAATCTTGTCTATTACTAAATATCACGATCAATGTACTTATATGTTTCTTGCGTGTATATATCAAAACGTAATCGTATATGTAATTAACATATAATATAAGCAGATTATGTTCTAGCTTTTCTATCATAGCGTAAAAAATACAATATCCACTTCCCACACTTGAAATTTATAATCCAAATCATACCAACACTATTTCTTTTTTATTTAAAAGAAGTAAATTGAATATTTTGTTTATTTTAAATACACCGAGTTCTTCGCGTTCCTTATTCTAGTCTTAACTAATGTACTAGTACTATCTTCTATTTTAAACATCACCAATGCTTAAAATAAAATATTATATTAAACAAACGTTATATAAGCTTAAATAATGCTCATATTACAAAGAAAGTAAGTAATTTGTTCGGCAGAATATATTATATATAACTTAGCTTCTTAGCTTAGTAATTATATATTATAATTATATATTAATTGATGAATTTCAACATTGCAACATTTTCTTAAAAAAGAATTATTACCGATAGAGTCGAATTACTTTGATTACTACTATATACAAGAGTATATATATATATATATATATATATATATGTATATATATATATATATATATATATATATATATATATATATATATATATATATATATATATATATATATATATATATATATATATATATATATATATATATATATATATATATATATATATATATATATATATATATATATATATATATATATATATATATATATATATATATATATATATATATATATTTATTAATTCTCTTGTATTGATCAAAGTAATTCGACTTATCGGTAATAATTTTTTTAAGAAAATATGGCAATGTTGAAATTCATCAATTTTAATTTTTTTGGTCAATAGCTTTTACGTCCGCGAATATTATTTATACATACAAACATACGGACAAAAATCCATTTTTAAACACATAATATTGGTTTTAGAAAATGATTTGAAGTTACCTATCAATAGATGGCATTCTATCAAATACTACTAAATTACTTTCTGATCGTTAAATGTCACTATAATAGCTGTAAATCAAATGATTTGTAACTTTGAATGTAACATCTAGCTAGACTGGAAATAATTTTCAATTATTTTTATGCTTAAGTTTAAAAAACTTTTCCATTAGCCACTGTTACTAAATAAGAATGGAATAAAACTACCTTTACTTGTAAGTAATCGATGTTAATCATCTATGTTTTTATTTTTCGTTCGACGTTTGCATTGCACATCAGGATAAAAACTATCTTATATATATATATATATATATATATATATATATATATATATATATATATATATATATATATATATATATATATATATATATATATATATATATATATATATATATATATAATATAAAATATATATAATATATATAATATAAATATATATATATATATATAATCATAACTTATCTTATGACACTTCTCTACAGTAATTTAAATACTTAAAATTTATTACTTTTTCATTTATTTTCGGAGAACAGTATGGAATACCGGCATGAAAACTAAAATTTATGTGGATCGGGACTGTAAGCTATTACTATACAACAATTCATTCATTTGTGTCTAGTAGTTTTTGCGTGATTGGAGGACAAATAGACAGAAAGACAGACAGGCAGATAAAAATTCTGTTGAGTGGATTTTTAGCTTCTATTATTGATATATTAACCGACCTAGTTAATATAATATCTTTCTGTCCTTAGTGTAGATTAATACTTTAAAAATTAAAACAATATTTTCAAATGTTTAAGTTTTCACAAGAAAATAAAAAATAAGTCATTCCCTTGGGTGGGAATCGAATCCACAGCCGTCGCGTTTAGACTCGACAAATGGTTAATCCAATACAAAAAACCTTTTTCAATTAAAATTTTAAAACAAAAAAAAATGTGTCAGAATTTGATGTAATAAAATTTTACAAGAACGCTTCTACGGTATCCAAGGAGCCCGTCTTCCAATTATTTGTTCGAATTTATGAAGAAATTCATAATTTCAATAAATGTAAGGATAGGTACTGCCATCGCATCGTGGTGCAGCAGCACATCGATTGTAGGTTCGATTCCCATTGGAGAGTAGGAATTATTTTCATTTCCTCATTACGGTAAGAACATAAAGCGTGACGTTGAGTTCCACCACTCTACATGCTATATGTCCTGGGTGCAAAGTGAGAGATGGAGTGTCTTAACACACATTCCCTCTATCGACCCTGATATTTGTGAGTGAAACTCAAAACAATAAGGTTACTAATAGCTTTTTAAAATGCTATGAAATAAAGAACTCCACTTAACAAAATACAGAAAGCTCACCTCACCTGACCAAGAGCCATAAACAGACATTCATATTCAATAAGCTTTACAATCTTTATGCAGAAACGTGTTTCATCCAGCCCTTAACGGCGTAATTCATATTTTTACGACGCACCCTTATCGCTGTAGCGTTATTTTATTATTTGTATCACCGTAGAGCTCTATGGTGTTGGAATCGTTACTTTTTTAATACTTCCGTTTCAAAATATACCTATTTTATTTTCACGCATATTGGTGTTGTAGAACACGTTTTTTTTTTTTTTTAAATTTCTACTTGTTTCAATATCTGTTACATTGAAATTTCAGCATCAGAGGAAACAGAGGAAATAATAGAGCTCAACACAATATTTTATATTCTTACCATAGTGAGAAAATGTCAATATTTCAATCCCACAAGTGGGAATCATATCCATAACCATCGCGTTTACAATCAGAGGCGGTAAAGGGTCAACGGAGTGACTCGACACTAAGTTATCTTTTTCTACCTTGCTATATATAGAGCAAAATGTGAAGCTACAAAATGGACAAAATCTTGGAGATACTCTCGTCTGTCATAGCATTGACCCCTTTTAGGAACTGCATGCTATTTGGTATCTCAACTCCACTCCACGCCTTATTACATCAGGCTGGGAAATCTTATTATAAATATAAATATCGCTTCGAGCGAATTTCATTCCTGTCATGTCAAATTAATCACATCTTGACTTGGATTACGCATTAATATTTAAAATTACATGATATACGTTAGAAAAATATGATTCTATATCTTCCATTAATAACTCCATTATAGATCTACACAAGTCAATATGTCAGTCAGTCTAGTTCAATGGAAGTTACTCCATCGTTCATTTCCACGGGGAAATCACAACTTTCAGATCTTAACTTGAAACGTTAAGACACTGTCGCTCTATTTACTGACCGATTGCATTTTCGTTATGTACATATACTTTTAATAACAAATTAATGTGATGTTAATAAATAGAGCGTAAATAATGTTTAGTGAACACATGTATGTAAGAAGTTGGCGTGTGTTTTAAATAAGCTATAATATATGTATAGTAATAAGATAAATCAACTGACATGTTATTATTATACAAGTTTCACCTTAAAATCATGGGTTTAATGGGCTGATGGGCATTAGGACAGCGTGGGCAAAATATCAGCATGATTAGTTTCAGTATCTTGCTAACTATAATTGACATATTCGACGTTTCCTTGCTTGATTCCAATGTATAATATATATATATATATATATATATATATATATATATATATATATATATATATATATATATATATATATATATATATATATATATATATATATATATGAAAAATTTTCCTATAAAAGTACATTATACATACGTTTAGGTTAGATTTATTTTAACTATACAAAATATCAAAAGCGAGCTAAACTTAGAAAAAACTGTAACGGCACTCGAAGTCATTTCAAAATATAAGTGCCGTTGGAAATAAATGTTAATTTTTAATAATTCCCCTTTTGAGTTTAATTTCACGGACAAGTTTCAAAGCAACCTTCGAAAGAACGTCTCAACGCAACGCAACGGTGCAGACTGAGCCTGTGACACGCCACGCGAAAATATCTTTTAATTACCACACCTTAAGGGCCCTAGTTGCGAATGTTTTGCTCGAGCTCGGCTGGGGCCGTAAGTGCGGAGCACTCGAGTTAAGCGTGGCGTGTAAGGGAGAAGCAAAAGCGTGGAATGAAATAATATATTTATAAAATACAGGGTCACTTTGTTAGTGAGTTAGTGATAAGTGATTTTACTTCGAACTTCACTACACATTATTGTAATAATTATTATTCACTAATAATTATTATTCACTATCTTACTATTTCGTAATAATTATTCACTATCTTACTATTTCGTTTTGTTTCATTAACTCATTAAGTTGGGAGAAAATAACGAATTAATTTAACTTAAACTGAATTGAATTTGTGCATTTTATTAGAACCAACTTATACTCCCTAAACAGGTAACCAGCCTACCAGAAGCAACGTATATATGCTTTTATTTTTATATCCTTTTCAAATATATCCTATAGAATGGCTATAATTTGATACAGGTGACATTTATGAATTAGCGAATTACCTCATGTGAGAAGATATAGATTTTTTATAGTATATATGTATAATATATGCCAAAGCTTAGAATGAGGACCGTCGTGGCATAGAGACAAAACCTCTGCCTGTAAAACGCGACGGCTTGTGGGTTCGATTCCCACGCGGGGAGAATTAATTATTTTCATTTTCTTCGCTCTGGTAACAAGGCAAAAGCGCGGCGTTGATTTTCACCTCTCAACATGCAAAGGCCTTGAAATGCAGAAAGCGGATAACGCGGGATACAGCGTGAAGCTAATTTAATTTAATTTAATTTAATATATATTCCATGTACATCATAATAATAATATATCATAATAATACTAATAATATTAAATACTTTCATTGTAATAAGAAGCTATTTTTGATTTTAACAGAAAATGTCATGTCTTAACTTGCACCACAAACGATCTCGAAAAAGGGAGGTTTCCTTGAGAGGTCCCCGTGGAAATTTTAAGTCTGCATTTATGTCAGTTTATTTTTCAAGTGTTACGTAATTTTAGTGCTGTAAGTTTTTATTTGTATTAGAAAGTAAAAATTATAATAAAATATAATGGCTGTGTCTTAATTCTTATTAAGAATGATTCTTATGAGTATAAAAAATCACTGTTTACTGATTGATTTCTGTTCTAAGCATAGGTCAAGTACGAGTAATATTGTGCACCGAGGGTTCCGTGCCTATTTTATAATGGTACGTATTCCACTGAGAAAAATACTATTTTAGAAAATTAACAAACTTAAATTTACGGTCGTATCCAATAATTTTGTATGAAACGGACTACAAATATAAGTTTGTATTGGTTTCTTTCTGTGTTAAATATATAAATTAATAATTTTTCCTTTGTATATGCTATAAGTAATTGTCTGTACTTCAAAATTAAAAAAATTAAAATTAAAATTTGTCGACTAATTTTAATTTGCGGTCGTATTCAGTCATTTTGTATGAAATAACCACAGTTACAACTTACTTGTAAAGGGTTTTTTTTTGGATATATCTAAAATTTTCAAATTGTAGGACTTTTCCTTTTGTTTATATTGACTTCAGTTTGTTTTGAATCACGTGATTTCGAGAAAATGGTCTTGACAGACGGTAAACAAAGTGATCATACCTCAAAAATATACGGGTTTTATTTTGTTTTTGAGGTACGAAACTCTAACAAAGACAAATGGCTTTATTTTCGACCCTTCCTTATTCTAACAAAAGGTACAATTACTTATTAATTTTGCAATACATTTTCTCGTATAAATATCATCTTATGTCGTACTCTACCAATAATATAAGATTCAATTTCTTATTACTTACCTACTAAATATTAAAATTTTAATACGCTCATATAAATTTGTACTAATATTGAATACATGGTCTGAGTATATATTAATATAATATACTTACTTAGCGTTTAGACATACTTCTGCATTGCGTTTCGACTCTTATCGCAAAATGTATGAAGAAGGAATGAGAGCGCGTCTAAAATTCATACGGAAGGCGGTTAGCGGATTGTTTTGACATTAAGTTTCGACTGCCCACTGTGCGGAGTTTCCCTACCTAAAATAATTCAGGTTTTTTTTTTTTAATTTTTATTACTGGTTCTCTTCTGGAAACATGTCAAATTATTCCGAAAACAAATTGATGTGTATCATTTACGTGTATTTTGCCGCGAAAATTGAGGTGTACCAACAGTACACACTTCTAAGCTATAGCTAGCTAGTAAGTTGTCATGGTCGTATAGGAAGAATTTCTGTCTGTCTGTATTTTGGCTTCTTCTACGCTTCCCTTATCTCTCTAGTTATAATAAATCAATACTTACCTAGTAAGGTTTTTTTAATTTATTTTCATAAATTTTCGATTTTTGTTCATTTAAAGAAATTGTACTTTGGATGGCAGACGCCATTTACTTCTATATAGATTATAGAAATGACAATATCTTAGATCACATACCTATATAAAACAATCTTATTAAAATGTAAAAGCTTAAAACTGATACCGCTCATCCCTATCTTAGCTAAGCGTTCAAAAACTCTAAAATTTATTCCAGGTACCTCGTAGGTGCAGTCAGGAATAATTCAGGATCAATTGAGATGCTAAAGTCGATTCTTTTAAAATACCCACCATGTAAGAGACTGCGGTGAATCTAAAAATATGCTTTCCATACTTTTACTATTAACACAAGTATAGGTATAGTATAGTATATCTATACATACATGCATAGAACTTTGTTTCTTTAGTGTAAATGTATTCAAACAAGTACGTGCAGGGATTCAAATAAGTACGTGCAGGTATCGTGGTGCAGTGTAAAAGAGTCTGACTGTACACTGAGTGCAGATTCGAATTCCTTATAATTCTTTATACTTTAATACACATTATACTTTACACTATGTTAATAAGATGAACATTTATTCATAATATTTTTCATTAAATATTACTTTAATTTTTTTGGATAGCAAATTAAATCAATGATATAACATCACACTACATAGTGTCATGGTATATAAACGCCATGGCGACGTCAAAAGGGACAAAAGGGCCATCTTATATTGTCTCACACAATAGCGTGTGTGTTTTGTTACACAAGCTATAGTATAACTGTAAGTTTAGCGATAACACATATATAGTAAATGGCGGAAATCCCCATAAAGTATGGTATGAAAGCCTCCAAAAGGCGGAACGCGGGGAACGGAGTGTCTTAACACTAGGTTCCTACGGTTCCCTCTGCCTATCCTGCTATGTGCAGGATACAGCGTGAAGCTTATGTTATTTATTTATATATAGTAAATTATAGAATAGATAGTAGTAAATTATAAATGGTACATTGTCTCAATAGATCAATATTCTGCGGATATTTATATATATATATATATATATATATATATATATATATATATATATACACACACACACACACATATATATATATATATATATATATATATATATATATATATATATATATATATATATATATGTGTCTGTGTGTGTGTGTGTATACTATATTGACATTACGTTTCTGCTGCTACTAGAAGTAGTAATTTATAGCATAAAATTATAGTACAAATAGTATTATAGTATTATAAGGTTTTATATTTATATACTTTATAGGGTGTAACCATTGTTGTAACCATGGTTGTAATCATTAACCCTTGCTGTCACTGACTTCGTAACTAAACCATGATGAACATGTTATATATTTTTTATACAATATAATTCAATAGACTATATAATATTATTTACAAATTATTTAATCGCTGGTCAAGAGACGCGACCTTCGATTAAAGGTTATCTATTATCACCGTAGATGTTTTCTTTAAAATTACTTTTTGTTCCCGCCGGATGTCGATAGTATGAATATCAGAATATTAAAATGAAATATAGTATAATTTATCAAAAAAAAAAAAATTACTTCACGCTGTATACCATATAGCAGGGTAAACCTAGTGCTAAGACCCTCCGGTCTACACTTTCCGCCGAATTTCGAGACAATGCGTGTTGAGCGGCGAAACTGGACACTGCGTTTTGTCTTGCCAAAGTAAGAAAATGAAAAGAATAAAATAATTACCCCAGGACGGGCATCGAACCTACAACCGTCACAATTACAGTCAGATGCTGTACTCTGCATCACAATGGCCTCGTAATTCCTTAATTCGAATTTTCCTTAGTAAAAAGAGGCCTATTAGGTCCTTCGTTTCATCAATTTCTAAAAATGCAAAAAAATTAAATACTTAAGAGGTATAGTGGACACATGGTAGATATATCTAAACTGAGTTAAATAAGTGAGTTAAATAGAAACGATTAATGTGATGTAATATTGTCTATTACATCACGTTAGTCGATAGCCTTCTTTAATAATAATTATAATTAATTTTTTTAAATTATAATTAATAATAATTATAAATAATAATAATTAATTTTTTTTAATAGTCCATTAGCCAGTGGACTATAAAAAAAAATAAATTATTATTCGAACTGGTTGTTTTTGAGGTTATAGTTTATCTGACAAGTGCTATAGACAACGATATTTATACTTGAAATCGTCTATGTAAAAGGAGTTTTAAATATTTTTGTTTTGTTTAATATATAAATAGCTTAAAAAATGTTTTGGCAAACAAAATATGCTTATTATGCTATGGAGCAGTTGTGAAATGTCTCATTGTGCCTCCTTAATATAGGTTCGATTCCCATTAAAGAAGTTTTCTAATAACTATATAAAATCTGTCTATCCGTTTGTTTTCTCTGCTAAATCGACAATTCAGTATATGATGCTTGATGATATATTAGCTAGATTTATAATTTAATTTAATTTGAGACCGTTGTGGTGCAGTGAGACAGTCTCTGTTTGTAAATTCGATTTCCTTAGAGGAATAAATACGTTAATAATATTGATCACTTGATTCACAATGTCTCGATTTTTTATGCAAAAAAAGCGTTTACGATTTTTTACGCTTATTTTTATATTATATATTCTATTTTCTCATTTATATTCTATCTTCTATTTTCTTTATTTTCGATATTCTTCTATTTTCTTATTTATATTCTTAATGTACACAAATGAAGTTGCGGGCATTAAATAGTATAATATAATATATATTTTTTTATCATAACATGAACGTCAGTTAATAATTGGTCCCAAATCGGTTACCACAAAAAAGTTATCTTATCGTATAGGGTTAACTACCAAAAGATAGTGTCAAAATATGAAACTCCGCTCATGACATTATTATGGACATGATTACTTAGTTGCTTAGTATTTTATAGGCCATTATTTTTTTTTATTTTAACATAACTGTAAGTCCTCATGGTAACTGTGACCACGAGTGCAGTGTGTCTAACTCGTATTGTAATGTAGCCTATAGCTTATTCTTTTTCACCTCGAACCAACTAAATATACTAAAGTTTTATAATATTAGTATGTAAAGCGTGTATTATACAGAAGAAAATTAAAATACTGTGATACGTTGTTACTTAAACTTATAACATTTGATTGTAAGTACATACCAATAATAATAATAATAAAAAAGTTACAATGTAATTTTTTTTTACCATTTATTAAATTAAATTGTTTAGAATTAAATTATTAAATATTTCGTTGAATACACTACATCCATCCTTCACTACATTAATTAAAATTAATTGTATAATATATAGAACGAAACGAAAGGCCATCGTAGCGCTGCTCAGCGTCTGACTAAACGTAAACGCGGCAGTTGTGGGTTCGATTCCAAAGCGAGGAAACTAATTATTTTCATTTAATCGCTATAGCAACAAAAGCCTAGCCTAGTAAAGCCTAGTGTTGAGCTTTGCCACTCAACACGAAATGTCTCGAAAGTTCAATTTTCGAAATGCTTGTGTATGGAGTATCTTAATCTTAGGTTATCTGTGCCTTCTATAATATATGGGGAATATATCAAAAAAAGGAGGGCAGAAAAAAGAAGTCTTCTCCAAGCTTGAACCAAAGAAAATAAATGACATAATAAAGGATTTAAGCCAGTATACAGTAAACTCTTGTAAAATTAAAAAGGGGTGAGAAAGACACGCTCGGAGAGGGCACAAAAGTGCTTCATCAAACACTCGAGAATATTTTAATTGAAAGTGTACGCGGAGATATTCGAGTTGCTTTAATAAATTGACAAGTTAAAATATATATACTATTGCAACAGAATCATTGCAAATTAACATTAAAAAATGTATTTTTTTTTACTTTCTTCCTCTCGCATATAGGACACTCTGTTCTTTACTGGACTTAATCTATTTAAAATAATAATAGCCTTTATTTCCGAACTTTTTGACATTTTACATTTTTAAAACAAGTATTTAAAACTAAAATTTACATTTCACTACAAAAAGTCTCTCAGTTCGGTGTGCCTTATGGCAATTACTTATATTACTGGACTTAATCTATTTAAAATCTGGCGAAACTAAACGCCGCACAACCATTCATCAAAATCAATGACTAAGACGTGGAAATTGCGTGATACGATGTGTATTTGATACATAACTCATTAAAATTTGCCTAAACCAAGACAAATTAAAACAGATCGATTTGATACTAAGTTCTCTATAAATGAAAGTAAAATAATAAAAAAAAATAGCCCACTTTAGCCCAACTTTCCCTTTTAGTCCACTTATAGAGCACCTATGTTTATTCCCGTGGGTTAGAAAATAAATGACGATGCGACTAAAGTGATTGCGGGCCAAGAGGAGCGTTAAATAATCGAGTTAAGTGTGTGGCGGTAGCACCTACGATCATAAATCTAAAGATATTACAAAATGAAATTTTATCTTCTAATAGGACGTTGAGGAATTATATTATTTTTTGCGCTCTGTTTCAATTTCTAAATATATACTTTTCGTTTTGTGAGAGTTTCGGCATATATATATATATATATATATATATATATATATATATATATATATATATATATATATATATATATATATATATATATATATATATATATATATATATATATATATATATATATATATATATATATATATATATATATATATATATATATATTTATTTATATATTTTTTTTTGCTTCTTCCCGCACGTAGCAGGTTGAACCGACGGAACTTAGTGTTAAGGACGCTCCGTTCCCCAATCGCCGCCCGCCCAATTTTGAGATATTGCGTGTTGAGTGGCGGAATTCAACGCCGCATTTTTTGCTACCATAATGTGGAAAATTAAATAATTCATACTGTGCTGCTGCGCCATACCGGCTTTGTATCGTGTACTCTAGATCTATAATATTAAATTCTAGATCTAAAATATTATCAGTTAATTAGCAACATATTCAAAGTGTGGAGTACTGCGCGAACAAGAGATTATTATTATTAATATTTAACTACAAAACATTATGGTAAAGGTAGGTAGGTCTCTATATAATAATTGTAAACCATTTAAAATTTAAACTATTGGATTCCTGTCACAGCGCACCGCGATGGGTCGCGAGACTGCCTGAAGTTATAAATGAATAGAATAAGGACTTAGGAAATGATCAATCTACGTCTGCGATGACGACGTGTCGCCAACACTCAATGTCAGACCAACTGGAGTACAGTTTTTACAGCGATTTATCATTTGGAAACTTTTATTTTACATAATATTATATACTAATAAGATTATTAAAATGGAAATTTTATCATTTATAATTTTTATAGGTTATATTTTTTATCTTTACTTATCATGTTTGTATGAAAATAGACACATGTTTGTTATTAGAAGATTATAGTGATCTACCAAAAAAAAACACATTCGAATCTTGAAAAAAAACACATATATATATAAATAGAAAACTCATACGTCCGACTTACAATAAGCCCCAAACAGTTTCTCATTAAAGCAACATAATTGCGGCAATATGTAGGCGAAACGTCGAAATGAAATGAGTTTTGGGCTTTAAAAATCTAAAGAGCATACGTGCTGGAGGGGCGGCGTCGGCCTCTTGACTACAGTACTGTGTTCCCGACTTCAGGTCCCTCGCCAACTATTTGGACCTAACCTATTTATTTAGAATTCTATGTTTACTTTTATTTATTAGTTATATATTTATGAATAATGTTAATTAATTATAAATTTATTTTCTATTTAAGTTCCATTTTATTAATATGTAATTAAAAATGTAGTATACTAGTATTAAAATTACTATTCACTTATTACTAAGATGACAGCTTGCGATCTCCGTGTTTTATATATACAAACCTATGAAACAGTTATATTTAATCTACATATTAGTGACCCGCCCGCAGCTTCGACCGTCTCAACTGCACAATTTCATATTTAGTAAGCAAAATTGTCTTTTTAAGGCTTATTAAAATTTCACGCGATATTTTTGGTCCTTATTTCTATAAAGTCGCATACGTCTATTAATGGAAACTGCACTTAAAATCCGGTTCTTAGTTTAAACTAAACTATTAATGTTAAGTTAGTATACTTCTTCGTCCGTGCCTTTTCCCTTTATTTGGGGTCGGCCCTGCTCGTATTTCGGCGCCAAGTGAGACGATCTTGGGTTACCCCTACATCTAGGTTTGCTCCTTCCAAATCTTTGGCATCGGTTGTCCACCACGTGGACTGTGGTCTTCCTCTATCCTTTGTTTTGTTTGGGATAGCCAGGGCAGTTTTAACGGCGCTACATTCGTCCTTTCTCATCACATATCCGTACCATCGCAGTCGACTTTCCACCATCTTATCTACAATAGGTGCGACTTTTACTTATGTTAAGTTAATATACATACTCAGTTTAATCACTGAAAAGCGACTTGCTTTATCTGGCACTGTGCTACGAGTACATCTTCAGTACTTTCTTGCAAAAAGTTCTACTATACATATAAGAAAAATATATGTTTAAAATAAAGAATAAAATTTTACATAGTCAATTCAAAGAAAAATTAAAAAAAAATCTTTATTTTCTTTTTTACGGGAACTGTTATGAATGTTTGGGTAAACTATCTTAGCTCCTGTGAAAACTCTTCGCTCTCCGCCCTAACTCCAGAAATTGTAAAGTAAAATAAGCGATTTTACACTCTTTTACATGAGCTCTTTACACAATACATTTAAATACTACTAGTACAAGCATACAATCTTTTGAATTACTAAAATAACATATATTTATCGTGTTTAATTGAGACGTGTGTATTGCATACATTTAAACATATAAAATGAGATAAGATAAAATCGTTATAATGAAAAATGAAGTAAATAAATTAAGTTAAGTAAATTTCAAATAGTTAACTATTAATCAATTGGTACGATAACCAAACTAAAAGGACCGTCGCGTCCTGGCGAAGAAGCACAGCGTCTGCTTGTAAGCGCGACAGTTTGTGGGTTCGATTCCCACTAGGGGAGAATGAAATAATCTCATCTTTTCGCTCTGGCAATAAGGCAAAGCGCGGCGTCGAGTTCCGCCACGCAATGCCGAAAGCAGGAAAGCAGGAGACACAGACACTCCGTGTGTCTATTTGCTGGATACATCGTGAAGAAATCGTATCAAATTGAGAGTGCCTACTGACCATGGTGTAGAACGAGCATTAGTATCGATGGGATAAATTTTTGTACTCAATTTAATTTGCCCGATTGGTACCGCTTGGTGGCCACTTATCGTGAGTGCTGCTGGGCAGGCAGATCTAGTGGAGAACCTAGTGTTATGAATCTCCGTTCTCTGTATTCTCACTGAATTAGAGATATTGTGCGTTGAGTGGTGGATCTCAATGCCGCACATTGTCTACTTAGGGGAAAAAAATGAAACACTACAAGTAGATATTTTTTTCTGTCTACCTACAATTATCAAAATAAATTAAAATATAATTTGTCTGAATAATCCATTACAAGGTAGTCCTTGGGTAGTCCTAATACCATCTAGTGACATAGAATAATATAATTATTGAAGCTACTTCCGGATGGCAATCAATTTTGATGTGAAAAGCCACGAAAAGGAGATTATAAATATTCCTGAATATAAAGAAAACTATTTATTTATAATTTCAGCACTGCATACATATATTAGTATTTCTAGAGAAAAATTTATAATACCTACTTCAAACATTAATTAAGTCTTTGCGGAAGAGACGGTCTCGGAAAATCATATAAATTGTAGATCTTACATTAATAATACAGAAAACGACGTAATTATTCGTCGGTAATTTTTTTGATGCTAAATTAGTTCTTAATCAGTCGAAATAAGGATTATTATTACATGAGTTTAAGTTATAAAGTAAAAATTAAAGTTGCAGTCTGTCCTTGATGGATTAGGAAAAGCTGTAGAAGAGTTGTCTTATGTCATATAAATTTTTATTATTCTTTAGTTACTATCAATATAAAAAATATAACCGATGTATTTACATAAAGATATATTAGAACACAAATCAATATTATTTATTTTGTTCGTCTGCTTGTCTGTACGTTTGTGCAAGCCAATCTCAGAAATGGCTTTATTGATTTAAATTTAGTTTCACTTCTCATTTGGTGTTGTCTTTTGGTGAGTCTCGTTAAGTATTTTTTTTATGTCAATCGGTCATAATTGGCCATAATCTGGTCCCCTGTAAACTGATTCCCTTAAAAAATCCAGGTCAGGTACTAGGAAACTGCAGACCAATATCAGTCGCCTTACTTCTAATCCACTACGATATAATATGGTCAGTAGACTTGCATCAAGCTCGATAGAAGATTCGATCGAAGTAAGGAATTGAAGACCTATCATAAGTCGCAAAAAAAGAGCAGGCCTTTAAATTTGCTTTAGGCAGTAATTTTAGGAATGAAACGGAAATGCCTACTGAACTTCAAACCTATGATGACGATGATGACATTATAAACTACGACGACACTAAATTCTTCTAATTTAATTTTCCACACAGACAAGTGTGTGTACGAATAGTTTATTATAAGTATATAACCTTTTGACCCATTTATAGCATTTCTTGAGTTCTTGGACTCGGCTTATGAATTCATATACGGCGTCATATTCGTATAAATAAGTGTAGTATATAAAACAAACTATAAAACAAATGGTGCATAAAATAAACTATAAAAAAAAATTACGGATCTTACGTATTCTATACGAGCTGTAGCCAACAATTTCATTATTAAGACTATAAAACGTAAAATACCATTTTCCCTATTTCAGTTGTACTCCCGAAACCTCCCCAAGGATCTTACATGTTAAGTTTCAGAATTCTACTGCCTAATTGCATTATCTGTCAGTCATTGAGTGATATAAATATCTATTTATATTACTCAATGACTGACAGATTATGCAATTAGGCAGTAGACGACATCTTGTCGTTAAATCAAATATAGCTCTCAGTCGCGTCTTTACGTCGCGGCTGGGTGGCTTAGAATAGGGAACATTCCCCAAGCCCGCTCGACGGCCGCAAGACGATGTCCAGCTGGGTACCTCAGAGGACGCCATTGTTGAAGATGACTCCTCTCACGTGTATGAAGTGCTTGCTACTTCTCAGGGATAGAGGAGGTAAGAGGAAGGTGGTAGGGGAAAGGGTCCTCTTCCTTTCCCACCTGATGTAGCTGTAAGGCTAACAGTACTGACCAGAAAACCTAAAAAAAGGAACCAATATAATTTATATCAATAGCATCCAAATTTCCCTGTAACTTGGCTGTACTGACATTGTTGTTAGTGATGTTAGTGACTTTTTTCGTTATTTACTAATGACATATATAAAAAAAATGTATAGCGACTTATTATCAATGACGAAGGAACATTATGCTTCACTTTTTCTTTGCAGACAAACATAACGTATAATATAATTACGTAATAATAAATATAATTTTTTTTGTTTCTGTTACTGAGCAACTGGAGAGTCCCCTACACTAAGAAGGATTTTCAGAAATTCCATCGAAAGTGGGAAAAACGTAATTTGAAGGAATACGTATTATAGCTCACGCAAAAGAAATTAATTATAGGGCTATAAATCGTAGAAACCCATTATATAATATTAAACAGATTGTTAAACGTGGCTGATGCTTTAAACCCAGTTCTATAAAAAAAGCAAAAACAAAAATCACAAATTTGTAAGAAAAAACACTACTCTTTCCCATTTGCAATTCTTTTTTCATACTTAGCACTCTGAAGATTAGTTTTTGAGTTGCCAGTGATAGCTGAGTTTGCATCACCGTCTGCGATGCAAATGACCGATGAATCAATGGAGTGCTCTTGTCACTCTGACCTCTGAGGACGAGCGACGCCTAGCAATGAGGTTATAATTAATATGATTAATTTGGAGTTTTGATTACTTTGTGTGCCTTCCAGGGGCTTGGGATATTATTACGTAATGTTGGAAAAGAAATGTTTTATAAAGATATTTATTTCTTAAATATACGTATGACTTCAACTGTTGTAAATTACAAAAAAATATGAAGAAAATGAAAAAAAAAAACGGTACACATTCTCCGGCCTGTTTTAAATTTTTTTGCTAAAAATAATTTTCTTTTAGACTTAGTTTTTGTTTACGTTTGTTCTTATCCGATGGTTGCTAATGCTTGATCAAACCAAAACACAACACACTTAAAATCTCCTACTTTTTGAAATCAGTTAAAATTAAACTTATTGATATTTTAAGTTTTATCATCAATTGGCACTCCAAGTAACGATTATATAATATTTTAATAACTTTATTTATTAATTAATAATAGTATAATTTAATATTATATTAATATAATTTGGTATACAAGTTAATATGGGGAAGCAAGAATTTGAAATTGAGGAATTGCTATGTAAGTACGAGTACGATTCCATAATTATTGAAGAATTAATGTCATAATTATTGAACAGTTGAATCTTCTGCTATTGATGACAGCTCATTAATATCAAATTTGCATTACGATATTTTGTAAAACTATCGATTTGCCTTGGATTCCATCAGCAGATTCTGAAATGATAAAAACTTGGACCGCCTCGGAAGTACTTCTCTTTTCTTTAAAAAAAATGGGTTATTAAATGACTATTTCTCATCGAGGGATACACATAAAAAATGTACACATGTTGACCTCTCGAATGTATAACGGCAAATATAAATTTCTGATATGACGTCATACACGTGGGATCCCTAAAATATCCAACCCAAGTTTATTTGTGTAATAAAGTATTATTATTAAGATCATTGCGTACAACTGGATTTTAGCATAGCCGAGGCAAACTACTTTTTACAAATACATTCTTTATTATATTGTTGTACATTTCGGAAATGGCTTACTGTGCATATTTTTTTTATTAAACGTCTTCTAAAAATGTAAAAGTTATCAATTTTACTATATAGTGACAGCCAAGACAAGAATGAAATAAATATTTTATATTATATGCAAAATTTGTACTGGCTACAAAAAATAGATTATAAATAGTAGATAGATATATAAGTATCAATAATTCTGTTCTGTACTGCAGTAATGGCGTTTCGAGCGTGCCAGTTGAGCACAATTCACTTCGCCAATGTCACGTTGTATGGAGAATACACGAAGGAGAATGTACGGTGAAAAGATAACTAACTTTACATAATAATACAATGCATGTAAAAAAAGAGATCCAATAAAAATTCTTCCTTCACCTACAACAAATTAAACACATACTAATTACAATATATACACACAATAAAGTGGGTTAGTACTAAATAGTATTTTATACGGGTGTTAGTTTATAATCGAATATTATTATACTTAATGTATTTACATAGAAATTTACATAAGGGACTAAACACAAACATTAACAAACACTGAACATTAAGAGGACGAGGAACTTTATTGGGAAGAACATCATACAAGGGACGGGTTAATTAGCACAAGAGAAAAGGATGTGAGAAGGGGAACCATCGTCCAGGCCACATTCACATAGTGAATGGTCCCTGACCCTGATCTTAGCCAAATGCACAGGCGTACATGCATGTCCAAGGCGTAAGCGGCAGATTGTTGATATAATCCTCCGTTCAATATGTTTTTGAGAAAAAAACCACGGTCGCTTCGGGATATTAGGTTGAATTAAGGCATAGTACTTACCTTTGATTGATTTTGACTTATCCCAGAAATTACTCCAGGTCTTATACAGATGAATATCTGCCAGGGTCAGCAGATCCTGGGCTGAATTAAAAAAGTGATCAGAAGTACCACACTGGATGGCTAATTTGGCGCAAGAGTCTGCAGATTCATTCCCACTAATTCCAGAGTGACCTGGAATCCATACCAAAGTAACGTCCAAGCCTCTTAGGTGACATGAGTACAATTCTTCACGAATCCTTAAAACAATTGAAGATCTCAATCTACTATGGACCGGGTTTCCCTTTAACGCCATTAAGCAGCTTAACGAGTCCGTAAAAAGTAACCGTCTGTTTAAAGTCTGTGGGAGAGTGTAAACAGGATTGCTTCTAGCAAAGCAACAGCCTCACCTGTAAACACTGACGATTCGGGAGGGCATTTAAATTGTAAAATAATTTTGAATTTTGGGATCCAGCAAGCTGCACCAACACAGCTTTCCTTCGAAAGCTTTGAAGCATCTGTGAAGATGAGGACATAATTTAACCATTTTTCATTGACCAGCTCTTGAAATTTTGTGTTGATGCTAGGATCTCCCTTAGTTAGGCCAATATTTGTAATGACACGAGGGCAATGAACAAGAGCATTATAAGGTGTACGGAATAATGGGTTTGATGGGAATGAGGACAAGGGGTGGGGGAGGGAGGTTAGTCTAAGGAAGCTATCTAGCTAAGGAGGGAGGTCAGCAAATTGCATATGTAGTGAATCATCCTCGGCGGAATACTCAGCTGATGCAGTTTCTGCCTGAGTACCGGAAGAAGAACATTGTCATATGCAGATGCAACATCCAGAAAAACACCAACTAAATACTCACCTTTGGCAAAAGCTCGTCGAATGTCTGTGGTAAAAATGCTGAGACTATCAATAGTACTTAAGCCCTTTCTAAAACCGAACTGAGAGGGCGCTAAGATGCTTCTACTTTCCACTATCCACTCCAAACGATTTTTCAAAAGTCGTTCAACAATCTTTGACAACGTAGATGCTAAGCAATGGGTCTATAGGAATTAGGGTCAGAGGGACTTTTGCCAGGTTTGAGGATAGGTATAATAATCTGAGATTTCCAGGTACTGGGGATATTGCCTGATTGAAATATATTATTTACTAAATTTAGAAAGAGGAGCTTACATTTTTCGTTTAATTTAACAATAATGAATAGGGGACACCGTCTTCACCTGGACTGGTGTCCTTTAAATCCGCCAATACATTTTCAAGTTCATCAAGGAAAATGGAAAGATCCATTTCCTCTAATGATTCAACAGGTGTGGATATAAACAGATCACGGGACGGTGCAGAGGGAGGAGCCAATTTGTTTGCAAAATCTTTAAGCCAAAGAGAAGAATTATTGGAGTTAGGATTACTGACATTGTTAAGAGATCTGCGAAACCTCTTAAAATTTGTCCACACGAGGGCGGTAGGGGAGCGAGGATTAAGGGATTCACAAAAATGAACCCAACCAAGTTTTTTCTTTTTCCAAATACATTTTCTGAACTTTGCATCACTGCGTTTGTACTCAACATAATTCTCCATCGTCATACAGGCCGTGTATGACGCCTCAGCAGATGATCGCCGATTGACAAAGTCAGAGCATTCCTGATCCCACCATGGATTGAAATGCATCCGACTCTGAATGGAGTGTCTTTTGGAATATGAAAGTCAGCTGCAGATAGAATGACAGAGACAAACTGATCATAGCAGATAGCGATATTCTCATAATTAAAAGACTCAGGAAGGTTGGCCAACATGCAATCCACAGAGTGCGTACTCATTCCAGTTGGCTTTCTTTAAATTATATTTAGGAGATGAAAAAGGAAGAGCTGAAGAAGGATTTCTATTATACATAGAAAGGAGGATAGGGAAATGGTCACTACCATGGGTAGAAGGAAGGGCAGACCATGATAATTGGGAAGCAATACACGGAGAAGATAAGGAAAGGTCAACTGCAGTCCTAGGATTCTGATTAGGATTAACCCTACGAGTCGGTGAACCATCATTGAGAATGCAGAGATTAACATCATCAATTAAGTCCACCAACGAAGAAGAAAATCCATCACAGTAATAACACCCCCACATAGTGTGATGAGTGTTAAAGTCCCCAGGACTAGTATAGGGAGAGGAAGCGAAGAGATAATAGACTTAAGTTCAAGGAAGAGGGAAGAGGAAGGATGAGAGATATATACAGAAAGGAAAGAAATACCAAAGGCCCTCACAGCGACAGCGTTAATCTGTTGGCTATGAGGCGGAAGAGGGATACGGGAATAAGGAGAAGAGTGCTGGATGAGGATAGCACTACCTCCATACCCGTCACTTCTGTCCTCCCTTAAACAGGCGAAACCTGAGACCCTAAACGGGTAGTCTGGCACCAGCCATGTTTCCGAGAGGGCAATAATGACAGGATCATACATAGAAACAATACGCAGTAGTTCATGCTTTTTAGCACGAACACTACAACTATTCCACTGCAGGAAGCTTAGTGGCGCCATTGTTTAGGATTTGGAATATTTTGAGTAAGTTTTGGGCAACGTTGGACGGTATAGGAAGTTCATCAGCGGTTGAAATTATGCTCACCAAGGTCTCAGTCAGAGCAACTAACAAATCTTTGCATGATTCTGTTGAACCGTCTGAGCCCTGATTAAGGGCACAACCATTGGAAAGGGAAGAGGAACAATTATTAATAATAGATTGGTGAGCTTGTCTATCAAATCCCTTCGCCAAAGAAGCTCGGGGACGAGGAACTTGGAAAATTGTCTTACGATAAGACTTGGTAGGACTAGCAGGGACTTTACTCTGTGAGATCTGGGTGTTTGTAAATACAGGAGGAGTAAACATTTCCTTAGCGATATCCGCATAGGAACGTTGGACTGTTGGGAAACGGGTGGAAGCTTCCATGTAAGAGATACACTCTTGCGACATAACGGCTTTAATGTTCTGCTGTCTAATAAATTCAGGGCACCCTTATCAATGGCAAAATGTTTGGAAGAGCAATGGATGCAAGTTGAAATTTCCTTTGGGGTGTCACATGTATCACCAGAATGGGACTGGGAACACTTGTAGCACCTTGGCGTTGATCGACACTGTGCTTTAACATGGCCGAAACGACAGCAATTAAGGCATTGGATTGTTGGATACTTATATAGTTCTACTTGAAGGACAGATTTATATGAAAACACTCTTTCAGGCAATTGTTGGCCACGAAATGTAATTACTACTGACTGAGTCGGAACCCATGTAACTACACCCTCACTTATATTATTCCTATTCATTCTTCTTACTTTTATCACTTCACCACAAGCAGAGGGAAATTCCAGTGAACCAACAAACTCTTCCAGCGACCATTCAACGGGAACTCCTTTTACAATACCCATCCTTGTAATATTAATGTTGGGATAACACAGACATATTTACAAAGACTAAGGACAGGCTTAATTAAAAATTTATTAGCTGCTTCAGCAGATGTGAACTGGACGCTGATTTTATTACGACCTACATTTTTTACTCCATCATTGACAATATCAGTAATTTTGTGTGTATGCAAAAATTGACCAACTTGATGGCCCTTATGGAGGTGCCTGCAGAGGGATCAGGAGTTTCCCTAGACACATATACTATAAACGGTCCTTTGTCTGAACTAATGTAAGACTTTGGGGCTTCAGTCATAGATGGATGAATCCAGACATTTTGGATGGACGGAGTAGCTGTGGAAGGATTTATTATGACTTTTTTAACATTTTCTTGACTAGAGAATGTTTCCTCACCTTGCCTTTTTCTAGAAATTGGATGACCCCCAGGGTCGGGAGGATCAGGTGGAGGATCAGGTTCCATCCTACTTAATTATAACCTATAAAACTAAACTTATACTAATACAACTACTATACTACAAAGAACAGCACAAACACTTACTATAACTAATAACCTTGTTAGTATGAATCTTTTCACAGAATTATATATTGTTTCCACTTAAGAGCTTAACAGAATTCACCACTACAACAGAAATTCTCACTAACACGTGTGTCAACCAAAACAAACGCAAGCAAAGTCCGTATCAATAATTTCATTAGTTGTTCTTTATTTATAATTCACTTTAAAATACTTTCTCATTTTGTTTAGAGAAATCCGGCGTCGGGTTCCGCGAACCACCTTCCAATTATGTTAATCAATATATTTAATATATATAACAGACATAAGAAACTATATTTCATAAAATATATGTGCAAAGTAGGACTAATTAGTCAATTATTTTGGCAATTTAAAAGAGATTTCGGGCTAATTGTGAATTTACATTAGACTACAAAATGCTACCCTCGGCTCGCCGGAGAACTAACTAAGGCGTTCCATCATCGCGTCGCATGTCCGAAATTTACTTGAATAAATTACGTCAAAAGGCGAAAAGTGTTGAATTTTAACCCGACACAGCGCGTGACCGCCCCAAAACGCGACCTACGGTGAATTTTAAATATTTTATTCATTTTACATACATTTGTGAGGTTCACAAGAGAAATTACAAGAAAGATCTCTTGGTTTCTTAATAAAACATTTCTTTTCATATACTAGTATAGTACGCACAAAGGTTTTTTTTTATTTGTTCTCTAGTTACTCGTAAAAAGCTTACACATTAAATTCACTAAGCAGTTTTTCTGTGGAAGTGGATTTCTTATCTTTTTAAGATTAATTTTGTACATCATTTTACACGTCAATATTGATTTATGTTCAGAAACAGAACTTAATGCTTTGGCTTAATTTAGAAAATAATCCATTTTCCCAAGTAGAAAACGAACCCACAACCGCCGTTACGCCACGACGGCCTCGGTTAAGTTCAGTCAAAAAATTATTTAATTTAAACATTAATAGTGTATGTCAACGAGACTAAATAACATGCGACAAAATTTAATAAATCGGCATAGTTACTAATTAAGCGCTAATAAAAAAATCTAAGTTCCGATTTATAAAGTTTACCATAAAAATCAACTAAATGAATCAACTACAAAAGTGAATGGTCTATCATAGTAGCCGTTAGATAGGCTAATGTGACCTTTGACGCTAGATAGTCAATAACATATATATTAAGTAAAAAAATATATATATTAATATATTTCATATAGTAGGTTTGCCAGAAATAATTTACCATATACAGGCGTTCTAGTTTTTATAACTACAAATCTATAAAACATAATTTAGAAATCACAAATCTTATCACTAAAGTATTATATCAAAGTTGTTAAAAGATAAAAATGACGTAAGGGCCATGATAGTCAATACGCGGTTAGTCAGCCGCAGCGGCGCGTGCGCACCACACGTGTTATGTCCAAACAAAACAGGAAATGTAATCAAAACGTAAATATTTACTTGAAAAACTAACAAAATGATGTATTTAAATAGAATAAAGTACAAAAAACACTTAGTTTTGTTTACATTAGTGATAATGAATATAGTTGATCAACCTGCACCGGAAGTGATTATAGAACAGGGTACTTTAAGTGGTAAAATAAGTGCAGATGGGACAGTTTTTGAATATATAGGTATACCGTATGCGACTTCTAACATTAGTACGAGGTTCAAGGTAAGGCGTGATACGAGAATTATTTAGTAATCAGGTTATGTAGTAAATGATTAATAATTATTAATCTGTTAAACATATAAACAATTAAATGTAGTTAAGAGAATATATGGGGCCGTCGTAGCTCAGTGGCGCAGCGTCTGAACGCGACGGGTGTAGGTTTGATTTCTCACTTGAGAAAAATTAATTATTTTTATTGTACTCGTTGTGGTAACAAGACAAAGCGCGACGTTGAGTTCCAAAATGTACTTACTAAGTTTTTTTTTATAATTTTGTAATATCTGCCTACCCTAAAAAAGAAAAACCTACACATCCTACTATCCGACTAATTCACGAGACATTCCGTGTTGCGTGGCGGATCTCAACGCCACGCTTTATCTTCTTAAAAAAGCAAAGAAAATGAAAGAATTTATTTCTCTGAGTGAGAATCGAATGCACAACCGTCGCGTTTACAGTAAGTCTTATTAAATTATAATTATCCATTTTGTAAACTAATATTAAATTTGTTTGTTGATTACGGTTAAATGTGCTTTCCGCTGAGTTTCTTGCTCCGGTTCTTCTCAGGTCTGAGCCATTAACTTTAGTGAAAACGTGTAAAATGTATTTGACGTTCAAAAAATAAATAATGTATTTTTACTTTGAAAAAAAAATATTTTAATTTGAATTTGTTTTATATTAATTACTCGTGTTCATTTTGTGTAATATAGAAAAATTAAAAATTGTTTGTAAAAAACAAGGAAAAAAAGAAAATACTATTAAATAATATCAAAATGATATATCTTAAACAAGGATTGGCTTACTTGTTGCTATTTCAAAGCTGTGTTGCATAAAGTAAAGTAAGCAAAGTATTTAAATTCTCTGCGTTTCACTTTTCTTTTATTTCGGAGACATTGTTTGTTGAGTTACAAAATTCAACTTAAAGCTTTGTCAATTGAGCGCGAAATTTAACTATAATCTTGGCCTTGGTCTCACCGATGTAAATTGGCCTCCTCAAGCAATATGATTTTGTTACATTTTTATACAATCTTCTATCATATGATATCGTTTGAATTTATTTCAATACATAAGAGAGAAGAAGAAGAAGATGAAGAATATATATGTCACAGTGGTACAGCGTTTGACTGCAAACGCGGTTGTAGAATCGATTCCTACTTAGGGTTAAATGATTGTTTAAATTGTGTTCCGAACGGATATGATAAGGAGAGGGAATCCAATAGAATCTTATTTCCCCATGCTTTGTCATGTTGAATGTATTTTAATAACAATAAGCGAAACAGAATAGTTAAACATTTTATAGTATTTTTTTATTTTTTACAGGCGCCAGGGCCCCCACCATCATGGGAAGGTGTTTACAGGGCAACTGATGAAGTTCATATTTGTCCACAAGTCGTATTCTTTGGAGTGGTAGGTGATGAAGATTGTCTAAAAATAAATGTATACGTACCTGTAATGCCTAAAACAAAGAAACCTCTTGCAGTTATGGCCTATATCCATGGTGGAGCGTTTTTAATAGGGAGTGGAAGCAAACTTTTATATGGACCAGGCTTCCTGACTAGGAAAGACGTTATTTTTGTCACATTTAATTATAGAATGGGAGCATTGGGATTCTTATGCTTAAGAACAAAAGATGCACCAGGAAATGCAGGGCTTAAGGACCAAATTGCTGCCTTAAAATGGATTAAGAAAAATATAGCAGCTTTTGGAGGTGATCCTGATAATGTAACCCTATTTGGTGAAAGTGCAGGTGCCACGTCAGCTTCTCTATTACTAATTAGTGAAGCAACAAAAGGACTTTTTAATAGGGTAATTATTCAGAGCGGTTCATCTGTATCTAATTGGGCTATTAATAGGCAACCTGTTTGGATTGCAAGCCTTCTTGTCAAAACACTAGGATACGACACCATGGATCCAAATGAAATATATCAAATATTATCTAAAATCAATTATAAGAAAATTACTGCTCTTACCTTCAAAAAAACTTTAGGGTTATTTTATGATACTCAGCTTGTTCATTTGCCATGTGTTGAGTATGATATACCAGGAACCGAACCTGTTATAACGGACTTGCCATATAATCTTTTTCATAAAAATCCTCAAGACGTTGATGTTATTCATGGAACTGTGAGCAAGGAAGGTTTATTTTTGGTAGCCGAAGAAACTGAAGAAACGCTTGAAGAAATGAACAAGCGATATTTATTTGCTTCGGATCTAGAATTTTCGTCTGAAGAAGAAGCTATGTCAGTAGCTAAACAGGTTCATCAGTTTTATTTTGGTGAAGATAAAATTAGTCCACAAAATGAAATGAACGTTACAGATATGTATTCTCAACTTTATTTTGAAGTACCAACAATTTTTGAAACCGAATATCTGTTGAAAAGAAATAAATCCAAAGTATACAATTATATATTTGATCATGCTGGATATAGAAATTTCTTGAAGCTTCGAGGGCGATTTAGATATGAGGATGGCGCTAGTCATGGAGATGAATTATTTTATATATTTAATGGTAATTTATTAGAACCTTTTCGTATTGTTGAAGATGATAGAAGAATAATTGAATATATGACCACTATGTGGACGAATTTTGCTAAATATGGGTAAGTAATTTTGTATATAATCGATTTCTTAACTATTAAAGTAAATTATTTTTGTGTATCTCCTGCACATTGCTAAATAGTCGTCGATTTTGTGATGATTGATGAATCTCCAATTTTTATTATATTAGCTCATTCAGCTTAGTCCAATCAGATAAGCGAAATTTTAATGATCAAATTAATTACTACCACTTTAAATTTATAATATACTTTGTTAGTTTACAAAATACTCAAAAAAATATTCATTTATCACGCCATATTTGATAAACCGAGTAGTTATAGGCTTCTTTGTATGGTTATGAGTTCGATCACCACTTGGGAATAAATTTGGGCAACAAAGCGGGGCGTTGAATTCCACTCCTCATTCTTCCCCAACGTCCCCAAAATGGGTGACGTGAAGCTATCTCTGCCTACTCTGATATAACATGCATGATAATGAGCGACACTAAAATTATCTGTAAGCTAAAATTGGAAAAAAACATTCTAACTATAACTATTATCAACGTTAATTTACAGCGACCCTACGCCGGATACGAGTGATATACCAATAAAATGGATACCAAGTAGTAAAGAGCGCTTAAACTACTTATATATAAGAAAAAAGCTAGAAATGGGACCAATGCTACATCCGGAAGGTTATCAACTATGGGAATATATATACAATAGATACAGAAAAAAACATATTAATTAGAATAATATAAAAATATACATATATTTTTTTATTTGACTTTTTGTTCATTATTATTTTTATGTAATTGAAATCACACGGTGAACTGTTTTTATAGGAAATATTCAAGGAAGTGAAAATAATAACGTATTATGTAATAAAACTTGTGAGATAATCTGCTGTAGCATATTCTATCTTCTTATGTTGATTCATAAGAATTGAACATTTTAATTTATTAAATTATTACAATTTTAATTAAATTATTATATTAGAATTGATATTATTACTAATTTAAATAATTTCACATAGTATATAGTAACTCTTTGGTTATACCTTGTAAAGTGGCTCACAGAATACATTTACTTAACTACCTTAATTGTTTCGGAATAAAGTGACGACATACGGATGGACAGACAAACATGACATATATTCAAGGGATATACAAGGAATACGGCTCTTTCTTTCTTCTGTTCCTTCTATTCTTTAAGTAAACGAGCAAGTGATGTTAGGTCTCCTGATGTTGGGTGACCGCCACCCATAGACACTCATGATGCCTGAGGATTTGGGGCTGCGTTGCCGGCCTTTTAAGAAGGTGTACGCTCACTTCTTGAAGGTCCCAAAGTCGTATTGGATGGGAAATACCTCTGCACGGAGTTTGTGCCACAGTGCGGCCGTATATGGTAGGAAGTTTCTTTTGAAACGCACGATGGTACTCCGCCACTCATCCAGGTGGATCACACACTCTAAAAGGCTTCCTGCAAAATTATTTTAACCAAGAACACAAACAACGCAGAAGGGTTGGTAAAAGTAACTACTGTACCAACAACTATAACATACTTTCCAAGATTCTTTATGAACGCATAGCAACTAAGTTTATTATCACTTACGATAATTTCCAACTCGACTAAGATAAAACAAAACGACGTGAGCTCTCTAGAGGTACCTTAAGTTTTCTCATTACTTACGCTCACAACTTTGTTGCAAAATAAGTTATAGTGTGACGCAGATTGCTTACATAGCTAATGCAGATAGTTAATACAACTAAGTATCTACAATTAATATTTATTATATTTCTAATATAGAATATAATTTAATAGGACAAATTTATGCGCATACTTGTTCATTAATTAAATTGGCTTTACATCTTCTAAATATGGTACAAGTTACCATATAGAAGGACAAAACAAACTACGCATTTGTATATTTTGTGACACTGTCTATGAAAACATCGGCAAATGCTCGTTCAATTCCTTGCGTGCTTTAATAGTTTAAAGTATCGTCATCAATAAAGATTTTGCTTTGTGGATTCGAATTTGGTCTTACAGACATACATAGGTTCGATACTCAATGATAGATACATTGCAATAATCTGCTACAAATTCGTGTAAGTTATATAATATTGTTTTACACTACTAATTTAAAAGCGGTTGTAACTGATAGACAAAGTGTTTCAAGAAAAAGTTTTACATATATAACTAGTTCTATATGTCAGAATATCAAAGATATCGTAAAAATAATATTTTTGACCACGAAAATACGGGAAATGGGAAGTAGTCATTAACTTACAGCCTACGCGGGTGGATCTGCAAGGGAAGCTATAGCAGGCAATAAAGTAAAACAATAAGGGCTCTAGTAGTTCCACTGTAGTGGCCTTATTAAAGACTTTGAAATCTTTTCTAGCATTAAAAAGATTCCTCCATATATACGATTCAGATTACAATTAAATTTATAGCGCCTGTAAATAAATAGATGCATGCATGTTCATAATTCAAAATTTATAAAAAAAAAATATTTTTTTTATAGGAAAGCTATTAAACAACTCCTATCTTACTTGAATTAAAGTAAATACCACTGGAACAAATAAAAGTCTTTATTTTAATTCTATATCCTATCAATAAAACTACATGAATTTTTTTAAATTGAATATCAGCTGAAATAATTTAGAAGTTTCGTTTTACAACTACGAGTTATTTTTTGATTAACGCGCAACTGCCGGTATTCGGCCCACCTATAGTCTACCTACTTTTATTGTCCTAGACATAGTCCTAGACATAGTCCAATTGGGCCAAGAATGCTTAGAAAAGTAACATTTTATCGTTAGAATACGTAAGCATATGTATTTTTAATGATATTTTTTTTTATATCTTCATGCTGTATCCCGCACAATGTAGGGTAGGCAGAGGAACCTAGTGTTAAGACATTCCGTTTCCAGCTTTCCGCCTTTCGAGAGATTGCTTGTTGATTGGCAGAACTTAACGCCGCACTTTGCCTTATTATCTGAGCGGTGAAAATGAAAGTAATCAATTCTCCCTGAGTGTGCATCGAACCCTCAACCGTCGCTTTGACAGTCAAATTCTGTGCCACTGCGCAACGATGACCCCAATAACTTAATGTTAATCATGATTTATATTGAGAAATAGACCGATCTAAAATTTGTATCAGTTGTTAGAAAATATTACAGATCTATTTCACTTGTTATTTATATGCTATTATATAACATCAATTATATTTGTTACATTGTTTGATTTTCCATCAAACAACAAAGAACGACAAAGCAATCATATTAAGAGGTCTCTTTGGTAAATTTATACGTTAAATTGACAAGCGATATCTACCGCTGTCGTGATTAATCGACATAGTTGTGACATTGCGTTCAAATTCATACATATGTAAGTTCACTGCCCACGTCTAGGGCTCCAATCTCACTATGAGGCCCCCAATGATACTAGAAGCCCAAACAATCTATTAAAAATATGTGCAGAACGTTATTTATCATAATTTATTTTACTTTCCAACTACGTCTCAAACTTGGACACATGTAACTCAAGTGCCCCTTAATACCCATAGTGTGATGAATGGGACCCAACGTTCCCTTTCGTCTAACTAGATGGGGGCAAAATATGTATACCACCAGCTCATAACCTTACAAAGTCAGAATATAATACATGTGTTAGTAGCTTAGTTTATTTAAAAATATTTAAAATAACCTAAAAACCAGCTCAATCAACCAGATCAATACAATTTTCTCATCGAATTCCAGTAGGTAGATATAATGAACAATATTGAATGATTTCGGCCTATTGTTCTGCCACGGTATAAACCACTCTAACAGAGGGCTCTCGTGCCGCAGTGCACTTCATACCCGAGGCAGTGTTTAGACGATACATTTACTTTATAACTAGAAATTGTCCTATATATGGAAAAATATGGAAGCTATGAGGGAAAATTGTATAAAGTCATTGAATATTCACTTAGATCAGTTACCTATATTATATTTAACTGGTCTATATTGATAAAGCTGGTAGAAACTTAGATCAGTTACCTATATTATATTTAACTGATCTATATTGATAAAGCTGGTAGAATTTGACGTTATTTGCCTCTAAGGGCTATGGAAATCTAATATTTTTTTAAAATATTGCAGTATTAAAATACTCGATAGTGCTTTTACATAATATGATTAGCTAGTTAGTTATTTTTGTTTAGCGCCTGTAAAAAAATAATTGCAATAAAATTAAATACAAAAAATTATATAATATTGAAATTATACAATAAAATTAATTAGAATATAAATTATATTTGGTACCATTTAGACATGTATAGGAAATAAACAAATATATTATACATTATAATGTGTAGGCTTATATTTAAAGTTGGTATAGACAATGTCCCAACAAAAAAGTCCTTATATAAACATAAAATATAATAATATGTATTTAAGCAAACAGAAAGAAAAGAAAAAAATATGCCACTTGACTTTGTTTGATTAGTTAATTTCTTTACCTTTACGCTGTGTAAAGCCTGATAAGCAAGGAAGACCTAGTGTCAAGATAGTCTTCTTATCTGCTTTCCATATCAAATCAAGATAAACCATATCAAGATATAATCAATCTATACCATATCAAAATAAGTGATAAGTTGCGGAACCCAACGCTGCACCGAATAACGTCTTACAAGCAGGAAAATAGATTAATTCATTATCTCATAAAAAAAAATATAGAGAAAAAATAAAGCTTTTGTCATAATATTATTACATTTTATACTAAATCTATACTCATAAAGCCACGCAATAGAATATATCAGCTAAACGTCATAATAGTTCCATAGAGAGTAAAGGGCGCTCCGCTCCGAGAGTTCTCGAGTGAAGGGTATGTTTAATAATAGCGCCTTAATAATCTATGAAGTTAAAAGGAAATTGTGTTTAGTGATTGTGATAGATGTGTTCTGTTTAAACATTTTGTGTGTTTACTAAGAGGTAATTACAATTTTCCCTGTTTGTGTTTAATTTCGTTGAAATGACATTTATTGTAAATAAGACGGAAACTTATGGTGATGAATGTATGGAAAATTTATGATTAAAATTTTTCTCTAGACTATGAATATAGGTATTGGTTCTTGGTATATTTACACTAAGTGGTTAATTCTCTGTGTACATCATATATTATATCACGTATATTAAATAAGTAAGACGGAATACAATTATTAAGTAGGATATATCTCGGTAGAGGTAAGATAGAATATATCGAATACAAGAAAATGTTTTAAGAAAGGAAAAAAATGTAAACACAAATTTCGCATAATGTGTCCTAAGATACGATGCAAAAATGAACATAACTTTTAAAAATATATTACAAACATTAACTAACACAATTTTCCTACAATAGGCTAAAAATAAGCATTACATCTGTTTCATGTGAATCCATATATGCTAAAGTTATGTCCATCGCGTTGCCAGGAGAGGAGCTCGGACCAACGCTTGTGATCCAAGTATAACCTATATAAGGGGTCCTTTTAAAGCACGAGTGCATTTATTTGACATAAGTGCATATGGCATATTTCACTTGATTCTATCAGTATAATATCATCTGAGTCTGTCTTTATAATTAATTAATTGAAATAGTAAGACAGCAAATGCCAGCAGATTTTATAAATAATGAAATAAAGTTGTAAGAAACAGTAATTTTCTTTGTTATTAAATTATATAGAAACTGGACTCATTTTCCTCCGGTTGCAGTCAAGGGGTTGTCTAAGGATAAAATAATAAACCTGACGGCTTATAAAAAGCCGGATGACATCAAGTAAACGAGTAAATACCAGATAAGTATCTTGTTAGAGACAAAGGAAGTTGCCAACAAAAGCGGGCCGTATCGTTGTTTTTCACCCTGAAAAGAGCGTAAGCGTGTGTTACAAGGAATAACAGTAAAGCGTGAGTAATAAATATTCAAATTTACAAAAATATATTATTCTAATATAATTATATCACAACTTTGGTTATCAAATTTACTTTAAATAAAAAATATTTAAATATTACAGCTAATATATGGCTACATGAAAAATATAAAAATATTCAGATCCGCAATAGGTTCTGAGGTTCTATATGTATGAATAAACACCTAACTTGAGCAGAATTCGAACTGTATCTGTACATCTACAATTTACGTGGTAATATTTATCCTCTATTTCCGATTAATCTGAATTGCAATTATTAATTATGATAATTTAAAAGATTTATATGTAATTCCTGATTGAAGCCACTATTTTCAATCGAAAGTAAATAAATAAAGAAATGGCTTCATAATCCACATATAGCAGAGTAGACACAGGGAAACTAGTGTCAAGACACTCCGTTTTCTACTTTTTTTCATCGTATCAAAATATTTTACAATTAAATACAACAGAGAACACATTAAATTCTAACCACGAAGCCAGTTATAATAAATATGTTTATAAAAAATTACGCCTTCTCTTATAACTTACACCGCAATCTCCCAAAGTCTTCACAGTGTACACAGATCTCAAGTCCACAATAGGTGGCGCTGTCAGTGCCAGTTGCTCTTTATAACTTTAAACAATAATACCGTCTAACTGCAGGTTTAATTGAACTTCTATCTCCTCGACTAGAAACAATAAAATTATTGTGTACTTTCCATTTTGGTAGTATTATAATGGAATACTATTCTAATTTAAAGGCAATATTATTTTGTAAATTAAATAGGCCAATAGTGTTTTTAAAGATATATTGAACGAACAAATTATCATTTTCCAAATTAATTGATCGGAATGAAAAATCTGATCTGATCCCAGCTCGCTCCTTTAGTTGGTTAATCACAAGAGGCCTATGTGGGAAGATACAATAATATTACTTATATAATGGTAAATATTACATATGTAATATTATACTATAAAAAACTAGACAAATAATGAATATATGTAAATATAGAGAATAAGTAAATATAGTTGACTTGTAATTTGTCAAATCATAAAATTAAAATCTATTACATTTATTAAAAACTTTTGTGTGTAACCTTATTGGTCAGAGAATAAAGGTTATTTTTATATTTTTTAGAAGCATGATCAGACACGCTTCGTATGGTACGTACGTACAATACAAAGTCGGTACACTCAGTATGGGTAGAGAGTTCGAGTTACATGAATATTAGTAGCATTAGTAAGTTCCTAGTTGTTTTGAACATGATTATATTATATTATATTAATATCCTTTTTTTAGCTTCACGCTGTATCCCGCATAGAGTAGGCTAGTCAGAGGGAATCTATCTAGGAAAAGACATACGTTCCTCGCTTTCCTGCTTTTCCAAAACATTGCGTGTTAGGTGACGGTGTTCAATGCCGCGGACCCCGAGTAAGAAGGGACCCTATTGATCAGGGTTTTTCAAACTTCTCTGCACCGTGACGCCCTGACGTTCTTTACGACGCCTCTTAACACATCCACTAGTGAAGGGAGCACTGTCGCGTGTGGCTAAACAAAAGCAAAACAACAGATAGATTGAACTATAGACAAGTAACCTTGTTAAAGATAAATCTACAACTAAAAATAAAGGTTATATAAAAAAGCAACCAATAGAAACAAAGTTAACTCTGTTCAATTAAGATAATATTATATTTATGAGGTTTTAAAGATGCATTTCAATTCGAGGGTCCTTTCGTAACCCCAACCCAACTTTGCCACAAGACTAAAACAATTGAACGTGTTGAATATTTAATTTACGCCGCTGTGGCGCAATTGGCAGGACCCTAAGAGGCGATTGGGAGTTCGAATCCGAGGAAGAATATATATAAAAGCGACATAATTAGACTATTGTCTACTGTGGGAAAATATTTTCTCTAATTTGATATCATGTTTATTTATGAACGGATTGAGTTAAAAAATACTATATATATTAGGGGAATACTATATATATTAGGGGAATCATACCATAATATAATGGTGAAAGTGCCATTGAATTGTTTGAGCCGTGGCACAGACAAACAGACGAAATATATCTTCTATGTACCTACGGGTAGCATTTATTGCCATGTGTTGTCAAATATAGAGGAAGTCTTTCTTAGTAATAGCCTTGTGTTATAGATTTATTATATAGAATGATGCCTTCAAGAAGATCAATTACACTAGCCTTAGGCTGTATCCCAGAGGGAACCTAATTCATTAAAAGACTCCATACCCCACTTTCCGTAAACTTTTCAAGATATTACGTGTTAATTGGTGGAATCAACTCACCGCTCGACTTCTTACCAGAACGAGGAAATTCATATTGGGAATAGAACCCGCATTTACCTTCATTTCGATAATTTCATATCATAATGGATATAATTTACCAAAAAAAAAAAATTAAGTAATAATCATAATAAATTTACTTTCCCTTTCCAGTAGATTTAAGTAATACTATTTTAAATAACCAAAATGAGCTACATTTTTACTAAAACTAAGTTCGATCACACAAAGTAAATTACAATACCACTGGAAAATTTGCTGGAACAAAGTTGACAAAAATGGCTCCATAAGTTATATTTAGATAGTAGCAAAAAAGTAGTTGAGTTAATGTTCGTCCATACCAAGTTGTTAACGGCAATCGGACGACTGCTGGAAAACAACAAGAGTAAATAATTGTGAAGCGAAAATAACCATGGAATTTCCTTCGTCATCCAACTGATTTGCTAAACAACTTCAAGAGTGAAGTTCAGATATAGGTACCTATACGTAGATTTTAAAAGTACACAGTGTATAGACTTTCACACAGCACAAACACTGATTTACCAGTATGCTAAGACAAAATAGTGCAAAATTAACGTGATATGTAATATTTTTTAAACATATCTGAAATAAAGTTGTATCTATACTAACATTTTATATACTAAATGGAAGAGTTTACTTGATTGAACGCTCTAATCTCAGGAAATACCAGTATTGACAAATTATTTTATTGTATATTATATTGCCTTGCTAAGAGCTTTTAAGCTCTAAACAAGGCAATAGACGTAGCCTGACTGTCACTCAAGATCGTGAGCAGTGGAAATTCCTTTCGACGCACCCTATGTCCCTGATGGGGGCTAAAAGGATGACATTATCATCTCTTAATACATGATGTTAAACGTTTAGAGATGGCCTTGAGAGACCGAAACGAAATGGTTACTTCTTTTATTATAGTGGTCTTGCTCTTACCCTAGAACTTAATCCGTCATACCAAAACCTTCTTTTTGATTGTATATTAATAATAATTTAAATATGAATGTGCACCAGTAACCAGTAATGAAGGTACACTAAGATATAAATAAGTGAAATGTTGATGTATGCTGCTAATATAAGTACCGTCTATGTGTGTATTATTAAGTAAGTATATATTATAGTGAAAAAATATAAATTATATTTATCAAAAATTCGCTTAGATATTGTCCTAGTTTTAAGTGTCAAGTAACAAAAAGAAAAGAAATGTCAATTTAATAGTTTATTATGATCAGTATTGATTAATAGTATTATAATTAACATTAATAAAAAAATAAAATTATTGTAAGCTGACAAGGGTACGAATCATGAGTCTGTAGTATTGTATTTAAAAAAAAAAGATTGTTGTCGTATATAGTAATTCTTAATTATTTCCATTTGACCACGAATGACTCGCAGACAAAAAGCTAGTCTCAAATAAAATATAGCCAAAAAATTCAGTATAATAATTTAATAATATAACTAATTAAGGTAACGGTTTTATTGCGCTACACCGAATTTTATTTTACGATTGTTTCAAATTTTATTGTTAGCATATCTGTATAAAAGCATTACAAATTTTCGCTACCCAAAGATTATTACAAAGGTACATAAAATTAAAAGCTCAAAATTACGAGTATATATTTTTTTAAATTCACGTTGCATCTTGCATAGGCAGAGAAAATTTGGTATATAAATTCCGCTTTCTACTTTCCACAGAAATTCAAGACGTTACGAGTTGAATCTCGGAACTCAACGCCGTGTTTTATCTCACCAGGACCCATAAAACCCATAATATTGCGCTTACATTTTTATGTTCTCGCACTGTGCTATGTTGTTCAAAAGCAATAATATATATAGCAATATCAATATGCTGTGGTCCACGATGAGTATGCGGAAACGTGTGAGACAGTGGAATTGTAAACTTTGGGTAATTTCTATTTCGTGATTGGAACACTGCGAGCACACCTGAGCCTCTGTGTCAACGAGTGACAGATATCCCCTCTTTTTGCTTACATTAAATATGTATGACTTTAAAAGCTTTATGGTAACGACACTTTGCGTTCTGTTATATTTTCGTCTTTTATTACACACGGCTTACTTTACTAATGAAACAAACTAGCGATGCCGTCGCGAAGTTTGAGAAATCTTAGGTTTTTATGGATATTTTGGGAGGAACTGTGGCGTAAGTTAGATAGTAAAAGAAAATAATTAAATTTACGTATAAATTATATGAATACTAATAATAACGGTTGTGACAACATATATAATTTAGAATTATATGCTCCTTGTCTGTTATTTATTTAAAACTAGTATTTTTTATTGAATCTAGCCTCGTTAGATCAAATAGCAGGGTAGATGTAGAGAACCTAGAGTCAAGACACTCCGTTCCCCAGTTACCACCAGAATCTATGTCATGTCAAGCCATTGCAGGTATAGTGGTAGAACTCAATGTCACACAATCAAGTATCTAAATGAAAAGAAAGTAGAAAGACATTTCATTAGATTGTGATTGCACAATCCAATTTAATTTTTCAAATATTACGAGATATATCATACTTTTGTAAATTGTACTAATGATTTGTAAATAATATATATATATATATATATATATATATATATATATATATATATATATATATATATATATATATATATTTAGTGCATTGTATCCAAGTCGTAAGATTCTGGTCAATTCTTTGGATTCTTTTTTGGAGATTGGACAGAAAGTTCGCGATACAGTGTCTTAACTCGAGTATATTTCTGCCTACATTGCTATGTATATACCTGCTATGTATATACGACAAAAAGCTTAAAAGGTGTATAAAATTTTAACTCACAACACAACAACGATTACTCTCCAACCATTTTATAGCCCAAAACATACTAGAGTACAATATATAGAGACGACTAACCCACATTCAATACCAGGCATACTAAATAATAAATTAGACTACCTAACTTTGCAGCGGCCTTCGCACCTTTAAGCGTTACTCTGAATCCATTTTACTCTGAATCGCATAAATTTTTACATTCTAACTCTATTTTATACTGAAATTATGATAAGTTTTCTTTTAAAAGATAGAAACAATTGACGTTTAAAGCTCAATACCCTTAATAGATACATTAAATTTCTTAACATTATTTATCAATGTTGAGAAATAGTTCTTAAAAAAGAATTAGGTCATCATGGTGCTTTGTAATGGTATAATTACATACGTGGTAGTGGATTTAATCTCATCTCGGGGGAATTTTAATTATTTTCTACACTGTCTTATGACAAAGTGCGATTAGATTCAGTTATTCCTCATCAAAGTTTTCTTTGGTTTTTTTAAGTTATTACATGATTCGTCCCCTACTAATAATATTTGCCAATTTTGCCACGATGGCATGCATAATATAAAAATAATATAAAAATTGTAGATATTACTTCCTAACAAGATTTTTAACGTAAATAAACCAGTACATATTAAGTTTTTGAGCCTTACAACGTCCAACCTTAAGCACGACGGCTGTGGGTTCGATTCCCACTCAGGTGAACAAATTATTTTCATTTTCGCCGCGTTGACTTAGCCACTTGACCACTCAACATGAAATGAGCATAAAGCAGAGAAGGCAGTAACATGATACATAATAGAGCTTATAGTTAAAAAAATAATAAAATTTACATCCGCTAACAAGTACTTTGTACGACCAACACTATCAGGCTCATCTGCGCTTTCAAAATTATGTAAGTACTAGAGTAATAAAAGTAGATATATAGTAATGTAACGGCACCTCTGAGCTCGCTTCAAAAGATAACCTTAGTTTCAACCTTAATTTTTACAACTCGAGTCAGAATTATTAAGACGCATTCATATTCGGGCGTACACGGCACTAGCTGGCTCACTTTGACTATTTGATACTGAAAACTGAAAAATGTATAGAGATGTGAAATTTTGTGCGGAATGGAGGATTTAGCCTTTTGTTATTATTCAAAGATTTAATCTTATTGTATATAACTATGGTGTACTACTACTACTCATATACAAGAGGTCTAATAATTTTGTTTTGTCCAATGAGGTAGTTACATAAAGATATTAATTAATTATTTGTCTTCAACTTTACAATGTAACCTGCATAGAGCAAGGTTGCAATGATCTTGTTGGGTGGTGAGAGAGGTAAGGGGAGCTTCCGATTAACTTTTGAAAACACAGTGGCGAAGATACTGGAGGAAGGTCACGGAAAAAGCATAAGGACTCCCAGGGCATATATGAAGATGTTAATGACAGTGGACGAGGCGAAAGACGTATGCACGGACCGCAGCGTTTGGCGCTCCGTTCTCTCTGACTATCGTATAAATCGTGAAGCTATACATGTTTGTATGTATGTATGTATGCATATTTGAATCAGTAATAAAAAAATTCCGTGACGAAATCAACGTATTTGAAATCTATCTCACTAATACCTCTAGATTCTAGAGAAATTAGTGAGATTATTTCATGATAATAGTGATATAGTGAGACTTTCTAGAGTTTAGAAAATCTAATAAAATAAAAAATTAATGCCGTATTTTCTTACATACACAATAAAAACTACCTGCAAATCCTATAGGTACACTTCAACGTGTAAAACAAAATGATTCCTTTTCAAGTTTATTCATTTGCAGCCCGTCGTAGAGTTACTAATTAGACTCGCAGACATATTTTGTTCTAATTCATTCGTGCCCGCTTTAATATACCTACTACGTGAATATACACAAGTATTTTATAGAAAATATTATGTTTTCTTTCATACTATAGTGGTATTTACACACATATATATATATATATATATATATATATATATATATATATATATATATATATATATATATATATATATATATATATATATATATATATATATATATATATATATATATATATATATATATATATATATATATATACATTACATACCGCCTTTCGAGATTGTGGAGTGGTGGAACTCGACGCCGCGGTTTTTCTTGTTACTAGAGTGAAGAAAATGACATTAATTCATTCTTCTCGACTGGAAATCGAACCCACACACGTCGCATTGACAATCAGACGCTGTAGGCTTCATATATTAATATTTTATAATAAATTTTGTTATTATTTATATAAATCTTATATTTACGCCGCATTCTCGCTCTACGTTCTCTACTTTTCGCGTGTAGGCATCAATGGCTTCTTAAAACTAGGTTTTTTCAACCTACCCTGCTATATTCGACATGCTGGTAAAGCTGAATAAATTATTACATAGTGTATTAACACATATAGGTAGATAAGTACTCGTCATAATTAGAACGGTTAATACAATTTTCACTTTCACGAACTACACCAATTACAAAAATAATTACGAGCGAATATCTCAATAATTATTATATTTTTGTTGAAATAAAATTGTAAAATAATATGAAATTTTGAATATATACTAGCTTTAATGAAATGAATAAAATTAATTTGACTATACATGTTGTGAGGTGAGATTGCTTTACAGCTTCACGCTGTATACCGCATATAGCAGGGTAGATAGAGGGAATTTAGTGTCGATACACTCTCCTTTTCCCGCCCGATTAAAAATATTTTGAAATGTTCTAAATTTAAATTTAAATTAAGCATAATAATAAGTAAATGCTATTTTCCAGGAAAATTTCAAAACATTAATAACATGTTCATACATTGTCTATACAGTAAGAAAGCTTACCGCGTCGTTTGTATGACAATATAATTTACATAAGCCCCGCGGTATCTGTAAGTAGGGGGTTAACTCGGAATTATAATTGGAGCCACGTCTTAGAAATAAGTCATTACTCTTATGGATTACATTTGTATGATAAATTAATTTTATTGAAGTCATCGTGGCGCAGCGGCACAGCGTCTGACTTTAAACACGACAGTTGTAGGTTCTATTCAGATTTGGGGAACGAATTGTTTTCATTTCCTCGCTCAGAGTTCCGCAACACACAATGCGTCGAGGCTGAAAGCTGGGAACGGAGTGTATTTAAACCAAATAAATATTATTTGTATTATAAAATGAGTTTTTATACTTTGTTATGGATGTTTTATAACAATTGGTGACATATAACGTCCTCTACATTTGGTCACATATATTAAAAACCTTTCCTAACCACGACTACTCTGTCAAGAATGTACGCCTGACAAGAATTAAAAGCATAGCGGAACTGCACCTTGCGCTTTATTTAGTTAGACTCAATTTACCCAAATATCTATACAAATATTATCTTTCTAACATATTTTATTTGAAATAGCAGGTGCTAAGTATGGAAAAATCTCCAAATTACAATATTTCCAGTAAGTAATTATGTTTATTTTTATATATCTGCTATATATGTAATTTTTGTTTCGCCTAAAGCTTTCTTTTCAGCAATAGAACACTTTACGTGGGATTTATCTTGTTCGAATTTAATTTTGATAATAATAATAATTAAACTTTACTTTTAATAAAAATAATTTTAAATCATATATTTATTTACTATTATTTTATGTTCTAAACCATTTTTTTCTCATACACCTTATATTAATGAAGCAAAAGGTGTAAAGATTCAAATGAACGAAACTTTTTAACTATAATTTATCGCTGGAATACATCTCGAAATGAAATCTAGCAATCGCTCCAGCTGAAAGATTTCATCATCATCGCTCATGCCTGGAGGAGTTTCATTAGTAGAACCATATTTTTCTTATTGCCTTCAATCCATTCGATCTATAGCGCTATATATTCAATGCTAGCTTTGGTTTCAAGGATTATTTAAAATAATTGTCATATAAAAACTTTAGCAGACCGTCGCGTCGTGGTGCAGTGGCACAGTGTCTGACTGTAAACGTGTACCTGTTGTGGGTTCGATTCCCACTCGGGGAGAATGAGTTATTTCATTTCATTGCCCTGGTAACAAGGCAAGCGAAGAAGCAGAGTGCCTTATTACTAGGTTCCCTCTCCCTACACTGATGTATTTTATAATATTATTTTACTACATTTTTCTGTCTAATTTGTACATTAACCTCACATCATTAACGAGCCCACTAGTCAATCAAATATTAAATCATAAAAAAACACATATTGATAGTATTTTTATATTTAAACTCTTGGAAACTACACTCTGTATAATAAACAATGACATACAATAAAATTAATTTCTTTCTTTTAATTATTAATTTTTTTTTCTCGTAGAGTTTTTAAAAAAAGATTAAATAAACTTAAAAACTCTTTGATAATATGTGTCTTACAATTCGCATCTAATGGAAGGGGAGCATTCAAAACTCAGGTGTTTTTACAGTGAATGATCGAGCACTCCAATGAGAAATGGTCATTTTGAGCTCAATTCAATCGTTGATTGCGTATTTAAATCCAAGATGTTTGTCATTGAAAAATATACCTGCTGAGACGATTAGTAAATAAGAAGTAGACAGTCCTCAGTTATTTTCGGTATCCATGTACCAAAATATATCATGTTTTTAGTAAAGATTAATCTCTCTAATATATGTTTATATTTTAGCTAGAGGGAACCTAGTGGTAAGTGATTCCGTTCACCACCTTCCGCCTTTCGAAGCATTGCATGTTGAAGTCTATATTTTGTTATCATATTATCAATTTGATTCAACACATAACACTGTTCTCTTCACTTAATTTTCAAATAGGATCATAAAATATCAATATCCATGATGCAGTTAGTGTTGTATCATTATTATCTTCTACTTTTTTAATCTGCACAATAGAATTTTTTTTGATCATAAAAAATGTAAACGAGAGATTACTCCTGATAATAAATTGACACTCTCACCCATAGATATCTACAAACTGAGAGGATGTGGGTGCGTTGCCAACCTTAATATTTAAGGATATGCGGCAATGGATCTATAATATATTAATCTGTCATGTATATCATTATATATATACATTTACGCCTAGGAAGGAGGTATCTATAATATATTATCTGTCATATGTATACATATACTGTCTATATATATTGTCATATATTCCAATTGAGCATCAACGTACAATTTGTCAATAATATAAAATGTTGGTTCACAGCCTGTCACTCGTATTACTTGAGCTCAACAAAGCCTGGGCTCCGATGTAATTACAAATTTACTCTACAACAATAATATTTTGCGAACGTTTCAGATGTTTCGGTCTTCGCGGTTTTGGTTGGTTAATTAATGTGATTATTTTGTGCATTATGTTGTACTGAATTTATTAGCTTTCCAAATTCATTGACAGTTGTATTGGTATTATGTAAATAATATGAATTTAAATTCCGTTATAAATATAATGGTAATTTAATTTTTAATATGGCGAAGTAAATTATGACGTTGTTTTCCATCGTATTATTTGTAATATCGCGAAATTTTTTTTAAAGTACAAGTTTTTGTATTAAAAATAAATTCGACGTGATTCTGGCGCGATTGAGGTAAATAGCATAAGTGTCTGATTGAAAACTGATTGGCGATGGTTACAAGTTCAATATCCTTTAAAGGTGTTTATTTTTGTAGCGAGCTTCACACGCTCAATGTATTTTTACGTGCATTAAACTGTTGACATTTCTTTGTTCACAAGTGTTGTGGGGTTCACAAATTTCAAATATTAATATGAAAGTTTTATTTTTCTTTTATCAGGTAAATAAAGAAATTGTTAGCCATAGTGTGAAAGAGCTTACTTTTTTAACTCCAAGAACAGGAGAAAATATTAAGCTTATCAAATAAATTCAATATAAATAATATAAAAAAAATAGTCATTTATCAACTTCCCACTTTCTCCCTGCTTATTGAAGAGTATTCCTACTCTACATACTATTCTCTACCCACCATATTCCGCCCCAACTTGAGTCTTTGGATATGATTATAAAAAATCCTCTGAGTAGAAATCAAACCCATAACTATAGCGTAAGCTAGACATTGTCCCACGATCACACAATATTGTAATATAATACATAATAATTAAATATAAGATCCTAAACGTAACAAAGCTGGAAAGCACCTAATTTATTGCTATAACCGCAATTTTCATAAAAGTTTATAATAAATAAGCTCGGAAAAGGTCTTATCTTAGAACGTTGTGAATTTATTTTAATTATATTAGGTAAGTCTTGTTGAATTTAAGTAATATGGAGTGAAATGTTCGAAATAAAAGGATAAATTTCAAATTCAAGAATATTTTGAAACAGACTTTTTTATGCTGCAATGTTAAAATAGTCTTAATAATCTTTCAATATTACGTTGAAAAGCAAAAGAATCGAAACAAGGAACTTATTAAATATATACGAAACTTTTATTATGGTTTCGTATATTAAAAGTAAAAAATGAAACACTTATTGGTTACAAGAATGCATTTTTAAAACAGATACATTATTACAATTAACTCTATTTAAACATATATACATATAAATATACATACACATATAAATATATACACATACACATATAAATATATACACATACACATATAAATATATACTATAAGTCCAAAAACACATATTAGAATCACACACAGCACAGTAGTTTCCATCTTAGCAGGTTTAACATTGAAATTTCCACTGGGACATGTCCAGTACTGAGGGAATATTTAATTTTGGCTATAGAATGTAAGTTTATTCCACAGCTCCTAGATGAATACTTAATGGTTCCAGCGTTGTGTTCTGAATAACTGTTTGTTAAACAGAACTGTTATACGGCTAGTGTTCATGAATACGAATTTGTGTATTAATATCATATTTTTTTTTAAATGAGATATTTTATTATTATTATTAATATATATATTATCGTTATTTTCCTTTAGATTGAGTATAATATTTTACGATTGTTATAATTAATGACATTTTAAAAATATTATATATATATATATATATATATATATATATATATATATATATATATATATATATATATATATATATATATATATATATATATATATATATATATATATATGTATTTTTTTTTTTTTGGCTTTAAAACAAATATATTTTTGGTATATTGATTGTATTACATTAAGTATATCTTAATCACAAAAATAAATAAATAACACATGGCTCTTAATTTTTCCTTATAAGCTATCACATAAGCTAGTAAATATAATTAAAAAAATAGCTTCACGCTCTATCCCGCATATTACAGAGTAGACAGACGAAACTTAGTGCTACTTTCATTTTGCGACCAAAATTCGAGACATTGACGGAACTCAACGCCTTATTTTTAACAAATGTTCTCCAAATATCTCGTACATAGACACTAATAACTCTAGATAACGCTTAGATGATGTAATATATTACTATATTCAAGTAGCTTCACGTATCCCGCATATAGCAGATTAGGCAGAGGGAAATTAGTGTTAAGACACTCCGTTCTTTACGTATTGAGTTGTAGAACTCAACAACTTCATCTTAATACCAGAACGAGAAAATAAAAACAAAAAACCCACAACCCTCGTGTTTACAGATGGTCAAATATTACCCATGTTTTTAGAGAAATTACATATATACATACATACATATTTAAATCGTTATAATTTGTTACCAGTATTATAGGTGTACTCTTGCTACATGTCACCTGTCGGGTTAGTGGCATCTGAACGATCTAGGCGTAATTAATTCGGCTTAATATGAGCCGTCACCTCGTAACGACGCTTAGTTAACGGATTACTTGTATTGAATATATAATATTTATATTCTTTTTAAGAATTATTTGTTCCTTACATTTTCAATGTTGTAGTAAGTAATTGATGGCGCTAGTTTAAGTTCTGTTAAGAAAACACGTAATGTCACATAAATAGCTTGATATTTTAAAAGTAAAATGTTATTCTATGCGACGTCGACGAAAAATGTTTTGGACTGTGTTGGACTGTGTGTTGGACTTTTATCGTCCATGTCTTTGTTTTAATATAGCTAAATTTGAACCCATGCCTCTCAAGTGTCTTTGAAGCGCTGTAGTTATTTAAGTCATACGATCTTATCGAGTTCGCTTATTTTTGTTGTCAGCATCTCTGTAGGTTGATTTTTCGTTACTTAAGGGTTATTAGCATTAGAATTATCATTTGGCAAGAGATATTTAGATTGGTATTATTAAAAAAAGGGACTTTCAATGGAGCCTAGCCATGAATATAAATAGGTCAAAGTCTCAAAAACACAAATTGTCCCCCATTCTATTTACAGATTATTCTCAATGTCAAGATCACGTCTAGTCTAATGTCTAGTTGAATCACAACACTGTTAGGGCTTTTAATATAAATATCTAATTTACAAAAACCGAGAGTGAAATAAAATGAATTATTTAGAATCGTATTAAAATTTGAATGTAACGAACGGGATTCGAACTCGCACCTCTTGGAAAACGTTTAAGTGCTGTCACCTTGTATTATTTGTTTCTTCTATTGTTTCATTTTCTATTTCTGTTATAACAGTTTTTGTGCATACTTGAAATTACTTGAAATACTCTTATTTTAGACAGATATATATCAATAGTCAATTTTATTTTATTTAACCCTTAAATGGACAATGTTGTTTTTAAACAACATACTAAACATCACAGATAAAATTGACCTTCTATTAATGTTTTGTTATTTCTGAAACTAGTTTTTATTTCAAAAAAAGTATAGTAAATTCATGTCTAAATTTTTTTACTCATTTTTCCTAGACAGTAATACACGTCTTTTACACAAATATAATTTTTTTAAACGTGAAAAAAAAAATCATCCATTTAAGGGTTAACTAAATTAACTCTTGATTAATCATTGATCTCTTTAGATAATCGACTTTTCCTTAGGATACACCTAACACACGGTGCTTACTGGTTCGAATTTTCTTGAGACCACACATTTTTAAATGATATCGTTAATCAAAGTATCATTGAATGTAAAATTAATCTACAACTATCAAGAATATCCAAACTTTCTTACTATAATTTATCCGAAAATTAGGAAGAACCCTCCGAAAAGTTGAATTCAGAGACTCGTGTGCTACAATATTAATGCATGTTCCAAGCCCGCGAAAGCAATAAAAACAAACAAATAGCACGTAAAATAATACTGTGAGCTTTGCTGGGGGCCTTTGGGAATTTATTCTGATGCCTTAAATCCTTATTTATATGATATCGCTATAATTCATCCGAATTTTCAGCCTTGGACTCGACGTTCCACGAAGGTGGAGCTTATCTAAGATTTAATGTACAGATATTGTTTATTGAATTGTTTTTTTTTTCTTAGAAAATGGCATTTATTATTTTAATTATTATGTTTAAGTTTGGAACATTTTAACCAAATCTAAACCTGCCTGTAGATAATGACACTATGAAATAATAATAATGTATAAAAAAATTAAAAAATTTATGCATTTTTCATAAAAGCATTTAATTTTTTCTATATATTATCTAAATCTATCTAATAATATATAACTGAATAGCTTAATTGGTTGAACGCGCTTCAGAGACTATCGGTTCGAAATGTTGGATAATCCCTTTAGCTGACATCACCTAACTGACATCACATAGTTACGGGTAGTGTTACCTCAAGCAATTGGAATTGAAACTTTTTATACTGTGCTAATCTGAGAGATTTAAGATCTGCGCGCATCTTTGCATGACACATCTTCATGTGTCATGCAAAGATGCGCGCAAAGATAAGGTGCGCGTGATATCCGATCTTCTTAGCACAGTATAAAAAGTAACACCACACCTGTGTACGTACGATTCTGAAGGACCTTAATCCCAAGAAGGCCCCGGGGCCAGACAATATCTCCAATAAGGTCCTGAAGAATCTCCCGATTTAATTCGTGTCTTTATAGGTCCTAATCTTTAACGCTCTCTTAGCAGGATGCTCCTTCCCCACCGAGTGGAAGGAATCCATAGTTATAGGTATCCGGAAACCTAAAAAGCCCGCCAACCTTCCCTCCAGTTACAGGCCTATCAGTCTCATTAGCTGCCTAGGTAAAGTATACAAGAGAATCGTCTTAGTCAGAATTAAAAAAATAGTAGAGACGTAAAAACTGCTCATCGACGAGTAGTTCAGTTTCCAAAAACGTCACTCGGCCATACATCAAGTTCACCGGTTAACCGAGCATATCTCAAAATATAACGTCCACCGGTCTATCCGCAGCGACACGTCTGCTATTTTCTTAGATATCGCTAAAGCCTTCGACAAGGTCTGGCACAACGGCCTGCTCTTCAAGCTCCGCCGTATGGCACTGCCAGACTCCCTCGTGTACATCATTCGTGAGTACCTGTCGAATCGTACGTTCCCTTAACGTATAGAAGGGACCCTCTCGTCGCCCCGTCCCGTCCGCACCGGAGTCCCGCAAGGCTGCACCCTCTCTCTCCTTCTATATGCACTTTACACCAGCGATATTCCGCGAACGCTGAAAGTCGATCTCGCGATGTATGCCGATGACACCGCGCTATATACCACGGACTGCTCCGCTTGGATCCTAGCCGAAAGACTGCAACTTGCGGCCGACGCCCTAGGCGCTTGGCTTAGCAAGTGGCGGTTTGAGGTTAACCCGGAGAAAAGCGTAGCGGTACTCTTCCCGCGTAAACGATACGAGACCGTCTCTATTATGTATTTGCAGAGCAGACCGATCCTCTGGGAACACCAGGTTAAATATTTAGGCGTCATTTTAGATTCTCGTCTTTCGTTCCGACCTCACATTAAGTACGTGAGAAATAAAGCCATGTTCATTCTGAACAGGCTATACCCCCTTGTCTGCAAGCGGAGTAAAATGTCACTTCGTATCAAACTGACATTATACAAAACTTGCATACGCCCCGTCATGACGTACGCTTGCGTGGTGTTCGCACACACCAAGATAGATCTCCTTCAGAGAGTCCAAAATAAATTCCTTAGAATGGCATCTGGATGCCCTTGGTATATTCGTAACGTGGACCTACATAAAGACTTAGAATTAGAATCGATAAAAGAGTTCTGCAAAGGCTTAGCCAAGCGCTACTACGAGCGCGCAGACTCCCACTCCAATCCCCTTATAGTCCAAGCGTCTAAATGCGCTCCCCATCCACACCTATTACTTCGACGCCCTCGTAGCGTCTTTCTAGACCCCGATGATCCCATCACTGTAGCCAATCGTCACTACAACGGAAGGTTATACTCTTCTGTCCTTAAGATACGCCGCCGTGGCCATAGCAGGCGACGGCGACCCACCTATGTCACGGCACGTCCGCGCTTTGGCGTGGCGGGGCCCGCCGGTCAATGACCGTCCCATGTACCATCTTCTGAGCTGTCACAATGCTCATTTTGTTCTCTGGGGACGAGTCACGCGGGACGAGTCACGCAGTCAAAACAAACATACATACTTACATACACTGATAAAGATATAACACTTTTTTTGTGCAGTCAGATAAGTATATATTCTTATATTCTTTAGAATGCGAAACCGGAAATAGCAATAATGTAGCTCATGCAAGCAAAACGGCGAGTAAATCTTTGCTGTATATATATTTATTTTACATAACAAACAAGCTTTATTTCTTAATTTAAACGGAATTTCTCACATATTTCATTCTACTTGGTTATATATAGTATAATTTTTATATTATCTTGCAGCTTCATTTGGTGGAATTTATCTACATGTATATACTCGTATGTAATATGCTAGCGAAATATATACAGCACCTACATATGTCTGGTGATTATTTTATACTTTTTAATTATTAAAATACTACAAACTACATATTAAGTTCACTAAATTGAGCTTCAATATTATAAAATTAAAAAAAAATACTAATTTCATTCCAGTAGGTTTTGCGTAATATGCATATAATCTAACAGACAGACAAATAAAAACTTAATCGAATTGTGTTTTCCCTTATGTTCTAAAGACTGTAAATGGAAAGCAACCTCATTAACATATATATTATACTGATTTTACTTTTCTATTGTTTTATTAGATTTTTAAAAATAATAATACGTTAATATCTTTATTTTTCATATACATCACATCTTTATAGAAGGCATCTTACTAGAATGTACCAAAACATCTATTTATATCAAATCCCAAGATAAATCTCAAGGGCTTGAATCATACCTTAATCTTAAGATAAAGACAATAACTATATATAAGATAAATTAAGAGAAATCCTTCAGTTTTGTGATAAATAATCTAAACTACACTTGTTAGCTAAAAATGGCGATATTTTTAAAATTTGCAATTTTTTTAACAGTGTTTCTCTTTATAGATTATTGTAAATCTGATAGTTTGATAATCGGCAATGTAACAGGGAAGCTTGCTTACGTGGATAATATTAAACGATCGGCTATACCCCTAAAAGTTCGCACTAAAAGTGTTTTCTATAATGGAAATGAGCCAATAAAAGTGAGTTATTTTTTATTTTCTCGCAATTTATGTGATAAGGTGAGACAATATAGTCTCTATTTTGTTTTTTGCTCATTTTGAGATATTGAGGCTATTGTAGATCAACAACTGACTGTAAAAGCAATAGTTGAGTGAGAGTAGGCTCTGGTAGAACAGCGGCGTTGAGTTCTGCGACTCAATATGTATTGTCTCGAATGTAGATGTAAAGTGAAATAAAGATTCTTTAGATCGCTTGATAAATATGACCGTAATTTTCCAATGAAAAATATTAGAACTTTGTGATTATTACTTTTATTTACCATTTTCATTTATTTCATGGAACATGTTGGAATACAGGCTAAAGTAAAAAAATATATAAGCAAAACTTTTAAAATTATACAAATAATAATAATAAACGTTCGTATAACTGCAGGGTATATCTATAATAGATGTAACGTCCACAAAAGCGAGGGCATCAGTAACATCCGGAGGTGTGGGGTTCACATCTGCCAACATAAAGATGAAGAGCGAGCGTGGTGAAGGACTCAATTACCAGATACAAATATTTGTATAAATAATATTATGCCTGTATTTACATATATTTATGTGAAAATATTTATAGCATATTATGGGTTATGGTCTTGTAATAAGTTTTAATGAGTATTGATATTAAAATGAAATATTTCAGCTGTTGTAGTTTTACATTCTCCCATATCTTGCACAAGAAATAGAAATTACTTGCGATATATAATTTTTATGAATCGTGTTATCAGATTTTACTTATATTACACGATAGCGGAAAATGTCAAAGTATGACCTTCCAATCTAATGTTTAATCTGTCAAGTCCCTACTGTGGCCATATATTTGTTTGAATTGGTTGGAAAACTTGTAGTCAAAATTATTATACGTAGTGTAATGTTGATAGAAGATATATTTGTGGCTTCACAATGTATCCTGGATGAAGCAGGGCATGAAATTTAAAATTTCCACGTGAATTTGGGACCTTGGGTGATTTGAAGGCTACGTCTTACTGGAACTAGGAATTAATAAAAAATAGCTTCCTCTCAATAAGGATTGAACACGTGACCATCATGTATGGCGAGATGACATCCAGTCACGCCATGATAGCCTTGGAAAATAATTGATAAAAAATTCATTTGAAAATTTTGACTACACATAAAATTACTTTATTTTTTAAGTATTATAAATGTTTTAACGTTTAATAACAATGAACATACCGAAGTACACATTTCCATTATTATATATATACAAAGCATACATATTGCTTAAACCAACTCTAAATCATAATCAATTAAAATATACTGATATATCAGTTTTGTGTATGGCGGACATTAATTTTATGATAGAGTCTGTAGAGGAGGCTGTTATTTCCAACGCAACGTATAGCGTATATTGTGCTAACATAAAAGTAATTGCCTGTATCGATATTATTGAAAAGCTATGAAGATTGAATGGAAATTCACGTTAGTCGTCGCATATTGGTCAGTGGCGGCGATGCGTAAAGCGTGTAGACCAAGAGACGGTGTCATTTTTGGGTTAATTTAATTTTTATGTAGTAATTTTTCTTAAAAATATTGTTAATTTTTAACTTTGTTTGTAATGTCATTTTTAGTTTTTGTAATATTTAAATGACCGGTTTTTTGGTTTACATTCTGTTAAATTTTTTTATCATTTGTGTGGCTTAGCGCTTTAATAATAATAAAAAAAATATTTATTTATTATTATATATTGATAAGTTCTTCTTACAAGAATATTTAATTGTACTAGATTAAATAAAAGTAATAATTATTTGGATGCCATTGTGGTGCAGTGGCACAGCGTCTGACTGAAAACACGAAGGTTGTTGATTCAATTCCCACTTTTAATTAATCATTTCATTTACTTGCTCTCTGAAAACAAGACAAAGTGCGACACGGAGTTCCGCCACTCAACACGCAGTTTCAAAATTGAGCGAAAAGTGTAGGAATTGGAGTGTCTTCACACAAGGTTGCCTCTATCTACCCTGATACATAAATCCGGAAAATATAACTTCTTTACTATATTTCATATAGAAAAAAAAAATTTAATAACAAACAAAATATATCTATAATCATTTATAATCTCCTCTCCCCTTTTTATTATTAAATAATATTATACTTAAAACCCCACATCATATTTAAAACCACTTACAAATACATCTAATTTCAATATAGCACATTTCATGAATATGTTTCCAACAAACACTCATAACATTATACAGTCCCCTGGACTACACTGTTGACTTTGCCCCTACATTGAATATGCGATATGGGCGTGTCTAAAACTCTTGTAAACCTTTGTTTAGCGTCGATATTGGATCCATCGGTTACTTTGTAGTAAATATACTGTTTATTCTGTCGAATGATATCGTCACTTCAACGGACTTTAATTACTTTAGTTAAGTTTGGAAGTTGCAAAGTGGTTTGAATATTTAGATTATTATTTGAAGTTTACTTCCCGCTAGGTAGACGCTGGAACGCTGGTGGTACTTGTTTCTTATCACGGATGTATTTGGTGTGATAATAGAAGTTTTTATTATTTACGCTTTGAATGTAGAGATCAAAGGGCTAATCTTGATCGTTTCTCGTTTATGTTATATCTTAACTGTATTGATGAAATGATAAAGGTTAAATAATGAATTTGCTTCCAATTTGGGGAAACAAATTTTGGTTAACCTAGACTCAAACCTCAATGTTTCGAACAAACTATCTTGATACTAGCCTCTGTCTGCTTGCTATACCTATGAAGATAAATTCGAAAGTTGAAAAAAATAGACAAAATGTAACTTTTTTTATAGTCAGTCGGTACCGTCCTATCAGTCGCTGAACACTCCAATTTTTTTATCAGCGTAATCACTTGACGCCATATTGCCATGAATGAGAACTCAATCTGCTATCATCGCGTTTCCAGAACGTGACGTCATATTGACCTAGATAGTGTTAATATAGGATTGTTTTGTCAATTTAAAATTGTTTTAAATACTTAAGAGTTATAATCCACAAGCTTTTATATTCTTTGTAGGTATTTGTTACAAAAATTTAAAGTAGTAGTAAATTAGACTAAAACTGGAACTTCTATCTGCAAATATCAGTTTCCTGTAACGGCTGCTTGATAGTTACCGATAGGGTTGGCTCAGTCGATTTGTTACTATGTAATATAACGTACATTGTCTATTTATCTTCTTTCAATAATAATATACATTAACGATTTCCTTTGAAAATTATTTTAAAATTATAAAGCAAATTCGGCAATGTATACCTTCCAATTGGTTAAAAACATAAAATAGAACAAGCGTTTACCTGATGGAGTGTTAATAGTTGAGTTTTCTATCTCTATCACACTTAAGACAAAAGGCTATGCAAGAGAAAGATGCAAATGTGATGAAAAGTTAGTTCATTGGAGCATCTTCAGAGGACATTAATCGCCTCTTAGCGACTAATTTGTTGTTCAGTCACGACTTTCAGAGGTTTGCAGGTGTATATGTATACTCGAGTATACATATATATATATATATATATATATATATATATATATATATATATAGCGAATTTCAGTTACTGAAGGAAAGTGATGGGAACATTGTACAAACAAAGTGGAGTAATTACTTATGTATACTAAATTTAAGTTTGAAATTAGTTTTTGTTATCATAATAATTAAAGTATATGTTTGTTAATTTTTATTATAATTTTTTGGGTTACGTATCCCGAAAAAAAAGAACAGGATCTTTATAAGATCACTTTGTTGTCCATCTGTCTGTCTGTCTGTCTGTCTGTCAAGAACATTTTCTCAAAATCGCGTGATTTTATCAAGCTAAAATTTGTATTAAATATCCAAATCGGTGGTCCTTTAAACTACATAAGAAATCAAACTTCTAACTTAAAACCATAAAAAGATATGATATGCTGATTTTTTTAAGTTTTATATGAAAAACAACACGTAGATAAAACCTACAGGGGACTTCCGGTTGACCTATAGTTATGATATTTAGAATATGTTATAAATTATAGTATAAACAAATGGAAAGATTAAGAAATTGGAATTTTATAGGTATATCCCAGAAAAAATACTAATACAAACTTATATCTGTAGTTCATTTCATACGAAATGAGTGAGACCGCCGATATTTACCGATATTTTTGTTAAAGTAGTATTTCTCCAAACATAGAAAAATTTAACGTAGCGAATGTGGAACCAGCGTCCAGGTGCTTTAACATTTAGCCATATATTTTAATGGAATCTTTTATTTAGAGTTCTTTTATTTTATACATATTTATTTGTTTTTATATTATGTACTAACTTTGAATTTTATTATAGTCATAAAACAAGTGAGTGCATAAAGATCAATAACCTTTTTTTATTTTCGTCATGTGTGCTACAGAAACTAAAATATACTGAACCCAGTACCAATATTATAAATTAGTATCTACATCGTGGCACAGCAGTACAGCCATCACAACTATGCTTTCATTCCATAAGAAGAAATCTTTTATATTGAAAATTCTATTTTTATACCGTTTCAATCATACTGAGTATCCAACAAAACTATGATTTTACCCCAAAAACAAGTTTAAACAAGAAAATCTATTATGCTTAAATATGATAGAGAAAAAAACAAAATTTAAGCTTACATTAGCTTACAAATGGACCCAAGTACTGATTTATTATTATTAAATTGTATACACAATAGTAAACGATATAGGTAAACAAAATTACTATCCAAACACAATAAAACTTAGGCGTCAAAGCCTATTGCAGCTGCGGGATTAAACATATCTGAATGCCTCAGCGGATGGAAATTTAAGATTTACGATCCCCGAGGCACCGGAAGTTGCTTACATTTACAGTATTCACGTTCGGTAACGTGACCTGACTCTGTCGAAATGCATTCATAGTTAATCCTTGGTTTCATTTGTAGATTTTACTTAAGTCATACATTTCTCGCATATAGCAATGCGAGTAGGGAGCTAAGCTAATGTTAAGATACCCTGTTTATCACTTTCTGCCTAAATTAGAGATATTAAAGTTACCAAATAACTATTTAAGAAATTAAAATAATTTTATCAATATTTTATATGTATTTACCGACAGTAGCAAGTATTATTTTTGACAGCACTATACTTTCGTAAATAAATTGTACGACAGTCGCTATTCAATAAGCCATATTGAGTTCAAGCAGTGAAGGCGAGTATTAATTCAAATTCCATATAAAAATTTAAAATTCAGCCTGGCTTGAGCTCAAGTCTAAGTATTTATTTCCATAAACTGACTAATTAATATTGTAGTAAAATAATTGGCAGTAAATGAAGTGTCAAATTCAAATTCAAAATTTTATCAATTCAATTATAATAATTCTATCGACCTTACAGTCTGGTGCTGAGTAAGCCGCAACTGCTTGGCACTGTATCTCGCACGTAACAGGGTATACATTTTTTCTTTTTCTGCCTTTCGATACATTACGTTTTGAGTGGCGGTACTCAACGCCGCGCTTTGTCTACAAGAGAAAAGAAAACAAAAAAAAAACATTCTGCCCGTGTGGGAATCAAACCCACAACCGCCATGTTTAACTACCAAAATTTTTACTTATAGAATAGTTTAATTCTTGGAAATGTTATTTTTTTATATGGATAGTTAAAGGATTTAACTTAGCAGGGTTAAGATATTTAACTTAGCAAGTTCAAATTCAATTTTCAAAAGACATAATCGGGAATCCATTCTGCATCCAAACAGAAACCGATATTACAAATATCGGTTCCTGTAGGAATGCAATACGTAACGTGTACTATAAAATAAATAATAATAAAAATAAAATATGTATCCACCAACGAACGGATACCAAAACGTGTACTCACTCACTATGTACGTAACATACAAACATACAGAGAAAATTTTCTAATTAGAACCGAATGAAAATCCCATATTTCCTCAAGCAAATTAAAAAAAAGAGCACTATACTAAAAAAAATGTCATTTCATGGCTGAGACAAAGAATAGCGCTCCTACACATTTGCGCTCGCTCTCCACTCAATTGTCCTTACATTTTACATTTCTGCATCATATTCTGTCGTCGCTATGAAAAGTAAAAACATTGCAGATACGACACTGTATCAAGTCGAACGGAGCTTTAAGCTCTGCGAAATAAAGCTTTAAATGTAATGCAGGTGAGCTTTAGCGAATTCTGATGCAGGGAAAGATGAGAGTGGCTGAATTGAGGTAGAAGCTAAAGTGTGGAATAAAAGTGACGAGTAAAATTCGAAAGAAATAAACTAGAAATGAACACTGAATAACGACTATTGGAATTATTGGTAACGATTTCTGAAGTACTAGCTCTAGCTCTATGAAAGTATTACTATATGATGAAAAACGTGAAGCTAAGTTTTTATTTTGTTTAATTTTAAAACATTTTTTTTTAAATTGAAGTAATGTCAGTATCATCTGCTCTCAAGAATAGAACTTGTTACATTTATAATGTAGCTTGTGGCGAATGCAGGCCAGTGTCGTCGCTATAGTTTATATTATATATATAATATAATATTTGGATACAATGGTCATATGAAATGATTAATAAGTCTCCATGCATGACAAGTAGACTGTACATGTCCTTATACTCTATCATTAATAATATATCAAATTCTTAAAATATTAGCAGCAGCATCCCAAACATCGATAGTAGAAGATTAATTTTTAATCGTTTAAAACGTACGAACCGAAGTTGGTTTCGCTTTCCCAAGTCACGTATCCTTTTTACAACCGCCTCAGCTGCGGACGAGCCAATTGGGAAAAAACGCGTATACTTCACCCATTTACGATGGTTGTGTAATGAAAATATATTTTAAATTGCAATTCGAAGTTTTATTTCGTATTTTTTAATAGAAAAATGCATTTTTTAACTAAATTGTAAAACTATACAAATTTTAATGTTCAGTTGTTTAAAATCTAATTATTAATAATTCATAATCGATTATCGATTAGGATAAATTATAAAAAAATATATATATATGTAATATACATATAATACACAAGATGTCTTTTTGAAAGTAGAAAAAGAAATGATAGTTTAAGTGTAAAAGGAATATTTTCAGATTAATCATGACTGATATCTATTTTAGCGTCCCAACTTAAAACATGTCAAACATCGATTAGTAGTTGTATATTCCAATGATTTGTTTGTAAGGTATACATTTTACTTATAATATTACATATATTATATCTTTGAGACCGTCGTGGCGCAGTGGTACAACGTGTGACTGTACACACGACGGTTCTGGGTTCGGAAAGTGTCGAACCCCTCCGTATATAGCCGGATAAGCACACTGTTATATGCTGGATACAGTGTGAAGCTATTTATTTATATATTTATTTTTTATATCTACTAACAAGCTCCTCAGATGGACAAGTATATTAACAATGAGACTGAAATATTTTCACCCGACAACTGACCCGGCAGGGGTTATCCCATACTAAGGAAAGATAATATTTTCAGGATATTTCCTTTTCCTACAGAGATGTGAATTTATGATCACTAACTCCTGAAATTAAAGCATCTTTCCTGGTGACTTCATCATATAAATTGAAATTGAATATTAATAATCATCATCAATTGAAGTACGTACGAAAATATTTTCAAATTCAAAGCATTAAATTCATAGTAAGAATGAATTTCACGTTTTCGGACTTAAAAAGCTTGAAGTTCTGTCTCGTACATAATTCCTCAAACACTGTACCTATATCACATATTCAGACCGACGAGCTTGGCCGTGGTAATATCAGCTACATACATACATATATCGCTGACTACGTCCGGTTATAACGCAGTTACCTATTGTATCGTAATGTGAATTATACATACGATCGATACCATCGATAGCTATGAATATACATTAGGGAATTTCACTTAATATGCATAGACGCATATGCACCTCAAAACGAAAATGATCTAAGTTATAATTTCAGTAATTTTCTATCTTGTAAAAAACTGTACGTATGTATGTATGGCAGATTGTAAGGTGATTTTAAGTAAAGTACGTTAGTGTGAAATGTAAGTATAATAATCTCTCCTATATATATATATATATATATATATATATATATATATATATATATATATATATATAATATATATATATATATATATATATATATATATATATATATATATATATATATATATATATATATATATATATATATATATATATATATATATATATATATATATATATATATATATATATATATATATATATATATATAAAATTCCTATATTCAAAGACTTTTGCTAGTTAGGTAGAGAAGACACTTTTAAATTCGCAAAAATATTGTAAAATCATAGCAAAATACTATAGCTAAATCAGCACATGTCTTCACCCATATATAACCAGAAGCCGGAGAACAGTATCACTGTGTTCTCAGCGCTCTCCAATCTCTGCAAGCATTCCGCACCACACATTTAGTACAATAACGCCTAACTAGAGGATAGTTATCCAAGTGAACGGTTCCAAGCGCACGTTTCGCCAGTGTTGTTGCAAGCACGGTCGAACGGGTACGCTCATTTGGTATTCACGCACGCAACGAATCTACCTTTAACTGCCTGATAAGCGAGTGAACTAAACTCTCAGTTATAGCTAAGTAGTTTGTTGTATTTTTTTTGATCTCTCGCTATTTATTTTTTAGCCTATCTATATTACGCCTAACAACCGATTGATTGTCTGTTATTTTTCTTTTAGTTTCTGTACCATTATCACCTCTTATGTCAAATAATATAAAAAAGTGTGTAAATTACGCACTTATTAAATAAAATAATTAGTACTTCTAAATATAATATTAAAGTCAAAATTTTATTACAAGATGTTCTTCGTCATTGTTTGTTACCTTTGGTTAATCTATTGATAAACTCATTTTATAAACGCATGCTGTAAACTTTCTCTTATTTATTTTATTCATATTATTTTTGCTTTTATTTATATGTATATTTGATTGTTATTTGTTTTAGTGAGAAATAAACAAAACAAAAAAAAATAAGCTACAGTCAACAAATTAATTAATTTGTGTGAATAAAACCAACCAACTTATGCATATATCTGCTTCAATTGTACGTGTCAATAAAAAAATATAGCTAATTTTTTTTGTTTTAGTAATTTTTTTTTTCTATATATATTTTGTGAATTAAATAAAATATTACTTTATTTATAAACTCGTATTTTGCGTTATATATATATATATATATATATATATATATATATATATATATATATATATATATATATATATATATTAAATGCTGTATAAATTGAGTACCTATATATACTTTGATATTATTATATAGCCGACGACGTACATACAACACCTGGCCTCTACTATAGAATGTAGCCAGTACGGTCTAGCGCACGCGTTTATTTGACATTTACGCATCGGTTCTTTGTGAACTGAATAAGCTTTAAGCTATTGAGTTATTAAATTTATGTGCATATTTGAAATTTATTACTGATTTGTGTGATCATTAACAAGTTTTAATCTATTACGTAACATTTCCAAAATATGCTTAAAGTTGACAGCAGACTTTAGAAATAAATATTTCACAAAATCTAAATATATTTAATTAAAGCAGTAGTTTTAAACTGAATGTGTCGAAGACTGATTACATGGCTTGCGGGAACCCGGACTCGAGCACCATCTATATCGGGCCTGAGCCAGCCGTTAAGTCGAAGAAGTCAGGTACCTTGGATCCGTTATGCACGAGTATGGAGGCATCGACTACGACATCCATGCCCGTATAAACGCTGGCTGGGCCAAATGGCGGAAGGTCACTGGTGTGGTCTGCGATAGCGGAATACCGCCCAAGCTCAAGGGACTGATATACAAGAGCATTATCCGACCGGTTCTTTTATACGGCAGCGAATGTTGGCCAACAATATCTCGGCACACTCAAGAGCTTTACGTCACGGAGATGAAGATGCTGAGGTGGTGTGGCGTTACGCGGTCCGACCGCATACGCAACACATTCTTTCGAGGTAGTCTTGGGGTTCATGACGTAGCGGATAAGCTCCAAGAGCGTCGCCTGAGACGGTATGGCCATGTTATGCGCCGACCTGAGAACTATATCGGAAGGAAGTGCCTTGACATGTCTGTCCTTGGAGTTAGACCACCTGAACGCCCAAGGGAGCCATTGCTGGATGTCGTGACGCAGGACATGAGAGCCAATAGATTGTCCATGAGGATTTTAAAAACTTTGCAAAGTGGAGTAAGCTTAGTCGGAAGGCAGACCCTGGCAAACGAAGCCGGGACTTATACCAAGAAGAAAAAGAAAGAAAGAAGATTCTTAAATATATATTTAATTAGAGTATTATACTTTATTTAATTTCATATAGCAATACAGGATATCGCAAAATGTCTTTACGTTAGAGTTTTCCAAAAAAGCTACCTAGGAAATTATTCGATAGAAAGTGCCCTCGTATGTCTTCCCCTTGTGACCTGGATCTGGAGATCCGAATACTGAATCAAATGATGGTTGGATGACGTGATGCAGGATATTAGAGCCAATAGATTAACATATGAGGATATTAGACCGTACCAAGGTGTTGATTAAGTCAGAAGGCAGGCTGCTGATAGTTAAGCCTGAATAATGCTATGTAGAAGATGCAGAATACTAGTAATTATAATTTCTATAATATCTTTATCATAAAGAATAAATAAGTTAAAAAAAAACATCTAGACTCAAAAATATTTGATAAAATTCAAATATCAATTATATACACATTGATTGTTATTCAAATGCATCACTAAGTCTATTGCTACACTGGGATTACATACTCATACATACATACATACATACATACACACACACATACACACATACATACATATGTCTAGAACGCCACAAAGATTTACGATTCCCCAGTTCATAAGAAGCTTGCACAGCGCTCCGTGACCAGACTGAGAATGCCTGACGTCTAGTTAAAGTAAAGAACTAAAATTTAAGATGGTTTCCTATTTTAAAATACTTGTAGATATAGAGAGACGTTGAAATAAATAAAAAAAATGTATGTCATATTCAATCAAAATCCTGAAGTATAGGAGTGCCTTGCATTCGTTTCGTAGTGGCTTCCAATTTTCTTTTGTTTCGTAGTTTTAGTTGTCTCTGTTTTGTTGAACTTAAAATATTATTTTATATAGAAAATTGAATATATATATATATATATATATATATATATATATATATATATATATATATATATATATATATATATATATATATATATATATATATATATATATAAAATACTATTTTTACACAGGTAGTTTGGGTACGTCGATGAAAGAATTGTAAAAAAGTTAAATGAAGCAAAAGTGAGTGGTAAGAGAGTTAATTCCAGTGGGCGATGCTATTAGTCGTCTAAAATCTTGAAAAAAAAAAAAAAAATATATATATATATATATATATATATATATATATATATATATATATATATATATATATATACACATTTATCTTTTTATTTTTACTCATTTCCTGCATTTTGAAGAATGATCAGAGGGATCAGAGGGAGAGGAGCCTAGTTTTATGGCACTGTCATTTGGCTTGTCTTTGCCCCATATAGAAACATAATATGCAAATATGCAACAATGTGATAAAAAAGGTATTCTCAATTAATGTTGTTCATCAAGAACCAATAGCTACCGTAATACCATATACAGAAAAATAATACTTGCCTACCCATAACAAAAGCTCTCATATAAAAATATCACTTTATATATGTATACAAGCTATAGCATTTATATATATAATCAAATAAAATAAAAATTCCACAACGAAGTACCATTTCGCTCACGTAAATTGTAAAATACAGCGAACCTCTATTTCAACCTCAAGGTGGCTTATTGCTGTAACTGGAAATTTCTAACAGATGCACGATGCGGTCTAGATGCACTCAGTTCTAATTGTACCTTGTATCGGTTTGTACAATACCTACATTTATTATAATATTATGTATTGTAGTATAATATATTTTGTGTTATCTTATTGCAAATTGAATTGTTATTTTGTATGCAGGTTAGTGTTTCTTGGTGTATTTATTTGCTATGCTATTAAGTTAGTCAATGTGAAATGTAGCTTAGCTTACCTTTGAGGGCAATATGAGGGCAATGTGAAGGCTCTATATGGCATTTTATCGCTAGGAGATGAATAATATAAAAAAAAACGTATGTCTTTGTATTTACAATTAAGTAGGCTGTACTTTACGAGCAGTGCCAGTTGCTTCTTTTGGATAATTTTATTTTGTATTAGTTTCAAATATATATATATATATATATATATATATATATATATATATATATATATATATATATATATATATATATATATATATATATATAATTTAGAATAAAAAGTAAGTTCTTTGATATGACATAAAACTTACAAAATAATATTTGATCGACATCGTCACCGTCATGACGCAGCTGCACAGATTCTCAGCCAGGGAGAATGATTTATTTTCATTTTTCTTTTTCTGGCAACAAGATAAAACACAGCGTTGAGGTCAGCCACTGAACATGCAATGTCTAGAGAAGTGGAAAAAGCGTAAGGTCAGAACGAATTAGTAGTAACAAAGTAATTAGATTTTCAAGCAGGAATGTGGAAGACATCGATATGTAATATAGAGATTTTGCTATCTTACCTGTCGATTCTACTTCTACCGCGTACATATACCTACTATCTCTACCTGAAAGGCTGAGAGCGCACCACCTGTAGCATCTCTGATTTTGCATGGTGTCGTGGGCGGTGGTTACATATCAAGTGACTCTAACGCTTTTGTGTATCCAATAAAAAAATTTAAATCTATTCGGTCACTTCTTTATTCCAATAAATTTATAAAGAAACTAAATTGAAAACGCTGCCTTATCACTGTACCGTTACTTGGTTATACTAAATATATAGAAGCAGTAACATATTTTCTATTAAAATTAAATATTGTTTCATAAAATAAAGCTGCTAACATATTGATAAACGACGCGACGCCGTCAATACGTCGTCGAGAATAATAGCACCTCGCTAAAGAAGTGTTGCTAGAAACTATAATGTCATTGTGTGGATATTTTTATATTTTTTAAAATTGTTATTCAATAATATATTTAAAAATATTAAAATATCGTAGAAAAATGCCTTTATTGTTAACAGTTTGCAAATTTGAAAGGCCTTCAAATATTAAATATATACGATACGTGTTTTATGTTTATGAAAGATGAAGAGATGTAACACTCGAAATCCAAATTTCTTTAAATTCATCATTATTTTCCGTTGAATTAATCCTAATCCAAGAGATAAGCTAGACTAGTTATTAGGCTAGATGAGAGACGTCAACATTGATTTTACATTACTCCACTATCTCTAACTATTAGAGTTATCAATGCTGCATCAAACAGGAATGAAGTATGCAACTAAATAACCTTATCCAAACCAAGTTCCTATCTAAAGCCCAAACTAAAATATGACAGCTATAAAAGCGTGTATTTCTGGATGAATCGCTCATCAAAATTTATTCATTTCATAAATCCAAGCGAGGGCACTGGGTCGCCAGTTACTTCATTTAACGTTCCACAAGCACTTGTACTTGGCATTCCTCTTTTTTTGTACGTAACACTTATAATTTTCTCATTAAAACACATTCTGAACTACTGCCAAGCGAACTGAACGCGAAATGTCAAAGCGAATCCGAACAAGTAGGTTTGTAGGGTAGGTTTGTGGGTAATTTATAAAGGTTTTTTTTTTTAATTATTATTATTTATCCAGTTAGTTTATTGGTGTATAAAAAATCTGGAATTACTATATTGATCTTAATATTTAGATAAAGTATGACTAAATTTAAAAAAAAACATGTCTTAGGTCGTAAACCCGAGGCACTGCTCTACTCCTTACTGCGCGCTACGGGCCCGGCACCCTCAGAATGAATCCACGGAATGCTAAGTAGTTTCTCCTCTATGGGTAGGCTACATTGTAGCCGTAAAAGATTTTTAATGAGACATATCGAAGGCTTACGGTTTTTGAATTAATATATCGAAAATTAAATTCAGTTAATATTTTTTATATTCACGAATCTCTAAATATTTTATTTAATCTGTTTAGTGGTAATAATTAATAATTGATAGATTCTAACACTACGTTTTCACTGAAGAAGTAAAAATATCTTCTAAATTCTCTTTTTTCATATTACGTATATGGTAGGCAGAGATAAGCTAGTGTTACGGCACTCCGTTCTTTAACGATTGCTTTTCCAAAATAATAAAATACAAATATTTTAGTTTTAATTTGTACAAATAATAAAATTTAATCATTTAAAAACAACTACAAATATCGATACGTCAATAGCTCCTACCAGAGACAATTCGACGATTCCAGTCACGTATCGTTTACAATTACACCAGCTGGAGCCAATTGCAAAGAAACGCTAATATTTCATCTCTCTGTCCCCGTTCATAAGGGAATCAATATATTTTAAATTCCAATTGAACTGAATACTCGAGAAGATTTTTACAACTGCGATCGACTGTCTGAATATAAAGTTGTTCAAGATTGATCCCAAGGCATTTGCAAAGAAAGCATGGAAAGCTAGTGCTGTAATGATAATTTTACGTAAGCTGGAAAAAAATCGTTAAATATTATATAACACTACGTCAAATTGAGTTAACAAAGTATATAAATAGAATTAAATAAAAAATTGGCAAGAAATATAATATTTTTTAAATTTCACATTTGTGAAATTACACACGTATTTGTGTATAAGCACAACATATGATACAAAACTTTTTTCTTGGAACGATTTAATTATAATTAATAAAATTAAAGCAAGCATACATACATAGCTAGCTACATAGCTTTATCTCTAGCGGGGTAGTCAGCAACTAGCGCAAAACTGCTATATGCGGGAGATGCGTAAAATATCGACAGACTTCTTTGTTAGTTTCAGGCGACCTTGGCACGTACTTCTGCATTCTGGCTATGAAATCCTTGCTAATACCTGCCATTATGTTTTCATAGCGCAATCGTTCTCTCGGCTGACTTCACATATCGTCCATAGACATTGCATCTCCGCAAAATTCAGTTAGCTTTCATTCTTATTCTGTAATGCTCACACTTCGCTGCTATATCAGCTATATCAGCGTCGGTATTAGCATTGCATTATTTACGGCCACACGTTCAGAATTGCTGACGTTTCAACATCTTATCATTAAGGCCTCGTTAATTTTTGTACCAGTAGCAATTCGTCTTTCTACATCTATTTCGCATTTTCTGTCTCTTCTAAATATTACTTGGTGTAAAATATTTTATTGTACACTAATCTTATTCGCTAGGTGCACGATGGTAGCGCAAACTAGCGGTTACAATTATGTCGGACATTGAAATGTCAAATGGTTGGCATTTAGTACGAATAGTAAGTAAACAGACAATAATTTTATTGAAATAATTGAAATACCTACCTAACCTAACCTAACCTTAGGTGTCGTTAATACTATTGATCTTTTTTATTTTCAGTCTAAAATTCCACTATCAGTAAATTTCAGGTAATATACACAAGGTTTTTTTATGGCTGACTTTGCAGAAAATAAATAAACAAGTATAATCGAATAACGCATTTCACACATATTGCAGACGATCTTTTATAACTGTGATGACATTAATAACGCAGAGGTTTTGTGTATTTTCAATTTTTGTGTAATTTAAAAAGTGACATTTCGTCCGACAGAGTTTCCGTTTTAGCCGCGGTGTGCGCTGCGATCGATTCGAGTTCTCCCACCTAGCACCCAGCGAATAGACCGTCATTTTATTTAAAAGCCAAAACCTTTGTCCTAATTGCATTCAGACTTAGACCATTATTTTATATCCTTCAGATTGGTGACCTATCTTGCTCCTGCAACTCGTCTTGTTATGATGCAATATGCACTGCATTATCTGCATACAACAGGTAATTTACCATCAAATCACCCACTTTACTACCATATCTCTTTTTTCACTTTGCCTTACCAGAGCATGGAAACTTTACTTTGCTTTACTTACCTTGCCTTCTTGATGACCTTTCTATAGACGTAAACATTATAAAAAAAATTGCCACATATTTTTTATTCTTAACATAATTTAAGTACAACCGCATCTCTGAAATATTGCATTGACAAAATCAGTTGCCCGAAGTCAGATAATATTAAGCTTCTACGTGAGCATTTCTCTGTTTGGTAAGAAGTTTTATGGCTTTCAATTGACATAATGTTTTATATTTCCAGTACTTAATATGTGGTGCACCAAATTTGATTTACTATAGCTGAGGTCTTCATAAGGCAGCATATGCCGTGGTTGTGGGTTCTACCTTCACTTGGGGGAATATCTTTTTTCTTATTTCCTACTCTAGCAACACAAAACGATGTGGTGAGTTCCGCTAATCCACAAGTTAGAATGTCTCAAATTCTGGATTAAAGCAGGGAACAAAAAGTCTTATCTTCTATTTCTCTATTATGTACTTGCCGCCCAATATAATTTATAAAAAAAAACATGTAATACGCATTCTTTCTCAATAATTGAAACCCCATTAGGTTTTATATATATATATATATATATATATATATATATATATATATATATATATATATATATATATATATATATATATATATATATATATATATATATATATATATATATATATATATACATGATTTATGCTTTTAAATTCCATAAATTCTAACATTAAGAAACTCACGAGTGTTAAGTACAGAGTCCAAGATAAGATTAAGATCTATCCATCTTACTTCTTCATACTTTTGATACAAAAGTAATTAAGGACAGTCAAATTGAAAACTAGAATATTGTTTTTCCTTGCACTCATCTCATTTAATGGGATGAAAGGAGAAGACCACATGCTAAGAACTGTTATTAAGGCTTATTTAAAAATAAGGTATATAGAGTCGCCGAACTAAATACTGAATATGGAAAACGAAAATATTTGACTATACAAACTTTTTCAATAGAAATTAAGCCCATAGTTATCGAATATATATATATATATATATATATATATATATATATATATATATATATATATATATATATATATATATATATATATATATATATATATATATATATATATATAGTCACTATACCACTAAGCTTTAACTGAAAAATACTGTAAATCCATTTAACGTATGGTGATGCATAATCTAACATAAAAATACGATCACTTTGATCTAAAAATTTAATACAACTATTTTATAACTTGTTTTACTTATTTACTAAAAGATTTAATTCATTGGAAACTAAATTATAGTTCCGAACTTGTTTATTGAGGTGGAATATTATAAATACGGACTTCATGGAAAGTTTCAATTAGTTTGCAAATATAATTTTTACGAATCATTTATTTTAAATTAGGTTATCTCGATTTTCTTAATTCAGTCAGGTGTAAGATGGGCTTATAGAGCATCTTGTTACTAGGTAATCGTAAATTGATTATCTTAATAAAGTATTAAACAAAAGATAGTAAATCTTTGGGAAGGGATCTTTTAAAGACTTGATGCGGCTTTCACTAATAGAATAGATTTAATATGAATATGCTATATATATATATATATATATATATATATATATATATATATATATATATATATATGATATAGCTTGAGATATAGAGCTCGCAAATCAGATTAAATTAAAGCCTTATGTTAAATTTATAATATGATACCGAAAAAAGTAGAATGAATGAATAGAAAAAATTACAAGACGAAGAATGACGTATGAAAAAAATAAGCAAAATAAATATTTGTACTCATTATGTTATTTTATTTTTTATTTAAGGCATCTTACTTATAATTATTTTGTAGCTTATTTAGCACGAAGAGTAATTCAGCTTCAATTTTACAAACTAATAAAATTTGACAAACTTAAATTTGAAATGAAATGAAGTACAGACGTAATATACAGTGCAATATTTTTTTTTCTGTGATAGAATTTATTTGTACTACTAAGTTCTAACTCTTTGCCAAATTTAATAATTCTGGGTCAACCGGAAATACTCGTACATTATAAGTTTTGATTACGCGGCGTATTTCATACAAAATGTGGCTAAAACGGAGCGAAAACTCTCGTATCTTTTAAATTCATCGACTTAGAAGTTTCATATTAATTTCAGTCTCAGCATATAGAGACGAAAAAAGGCCTATAAGGCTCTCATTTCTTCCGTTTGGGGTACGGAACCGAAAGCTTACTTTTGAAATTATTTATTTCCATACTTAAGTAATCGTACCATATTACGTATCGACCACTGAAAAGAAATAAAAATGCAAAGAAACTAACACACAATACAAAATGTAGTAAAACTCAAACAAAACTCGATTGCATGTAAATCAAAGTACCCACGTAAAATGCACTAGTTGGTAGGTAAGAGTCATAAAATTGTGTACATCGGTACCAAGTCTCATTGGAATATTGACCCAATTAATGCTATAATTGACTAGTTCAGGCTTTGAGGCCTCGGATTATTGTGTCCTAAACGAATATTGTGAAATATCCATGTATAATTAACAAAACAAAGACAAAAAATTGAAGTTAATGTCCAGTATATATTATTTTGTATAAAAATCGTACCAAAATGTTAGGAGCTTTATTCATTTTCACTGTTATTGCATTTAAAGTAAGTGATACTTAAAAAGTATTATTAGGGCAAATTTTAATTTTAATATGCTTTTTTAATTTTTTTAGATGATCTGTAAGAATCTAATTCGAAAGGTAAACTGAATTTGTTAACCAAAAAATATGTTCACCTCCTATCCTTGCATCAGTATAAATCTGTACATAATATACTGATAATTTTTCTGTTACTGAGGCATTTACTACACGCTACTAATCTACTGCCTGTAGAAAAATATGTAAATAAATTATGTAAAGATAGATGGAACACATGGAACACACACACTATATATATATATATATATATATATATATATATATATATATATATATATATATATATATATATATATATATATATATATATATATATATATATATATATATATATATATATATATATATATATATATATATATTATTTTGACTTAGTACTTTTTTTTTGTATTTATGGTAAACTAGCATTGAGTTGCATCACCCTTTCTTTCATAATGTATATAATGCACATGTAGCATATACTACATAATACATTAAAAGTATATAATGGCGAATAAGGTAATATCAGTATTACAAAATAACAACCAATCGAAATTACATTAATTCCACAGTAAACATTGAAAATGAATTTTAACGCGTGCAAAATCACGTTGCGATCATAAATAAAGACCGATCGCGTCAATCACACTCATTAAGTATTAAACGTACAGTCTACAGCGCGTACACACTGTATAGCACCTGTATGCGTTTTACTTGTACTATAAAACATTTTCATAGATTTTAACGATGATCGAATTGAAATTCTGATGTACATTGCCTTTTTGTTTGTTGCATTGTTCGAAATATTCAAATTTAGTTAGTCTTTCTAATAAATATATATATATATATATATATATATATATATATATAGCATAGATTGTTTTAACATTAATTTCTTTCTGCCTATATCGTTATAAAGTGGAAAATATAATAATAATAATAATATTGTATGACCAAGCAATGTACGTATATTGTAATAAATTATGTAGATGTTTGTAAATGGGTACTGGTCGGGAACTGCTAGCGATTCATTGCGCGTGGAAGCTGGTATTGAGCTTAAGTCATCAATATCGTTTTATACTAGATATTACTTGTTGTATATGTATATGTTGTAGTATTCGACTGTTGTGACAGCAAAATGTTTGTCTGGCGTTAAATACAGCATATCTTATTTCAATATATTTTAAAGTCTCGTTTCATACAATAATCAAAAGTTAGATAAAAAAAAAATGTAGAGCAGTTGGTCCGCTACGTTCCAATATATACATATATATGTTTCTTTTTCTTCTATAATTTTTGCCGAATCAACAAATGAAACCTAACACCGCCCTGTTTATAAACAGATTAAGGAAATAATGTAAAATTTTTCTTTATGTAAATAGTTATATCTATTATACCTGAGTCGTGACAATGTATGGTTTATTTTTTTCCCATACAAAATTTAATCCACCGTAATTGCTGTTTAAAAAGGCTTCCAAGCTTTAATATCGCCACAATGGCGACTGTGAGTGCATATCATCGGTTGATCTACTTATAATAATCTACGTGTACTTAGCATGATATTACTAAATTAACTTCTCCCTCAATAATATCGAAATATATAATTTTACATATCATTCTAGCTTATTTCTAATTTAATAAGAAGTTTGATTTGACAAATTTCGTGATAAAACACTTTTTTTATTTACATAAATAAAAATTTAAGCCATCGTAGTGTGGACAGTGCCTGCTTGTAAATGCGATAGCTATGAATGAATTGCTTTAATTTTATCTCTGGTAAGACAAAGAACATCGTTGAGTTCCAACATCCAACAAACAATGAAATCAAACTCGTTCAGAAAGCGGAGTGACTCGACACTAGGTTGAAAGTTCTCTTTGACAGCTCTAAAAATCAAATAAATGCCTATAAACCTTACTATAAACGCATCGCAGCTTAGCCTTAACCATAGCGTAGCAAATAAATCCCCTGGATCCAGTGGATCACTAGCTTCATATAGATAAATAGTCGGCGTCGTGTCGGCGGATATGTGATGTATTATTTTCAATTTACAGTCTACAGTGGCCTACGATTACTTTGCCCGACATATTGACAGGCTATTTTGTTATACCTGCCTGCATAGTTATTGATACGATTTAGTTTGATGTGACTTAGGAAGTATTTTTTTTTTGGTACTTTTGGTGATAAAATATTCTGTTTATTTTGTGTAATATCTTATAGTTTATGTATGCAAGGCATAACCTATATTGTAATAGGAACTGTACCGAAAGACCCAGTTACAATTGACATAATATATTATGTCAATTGTAATTGTCAATATTATTTATTAACCAAAATTAAAAATATAAGTATGAAATCATGGTAATTCTATAAACCTATTTGATATCAATAGTTGTAATAAATATTTCAAAGTTAACCAAAAACAAACAAAACAATTTGACTTAAACAAAAAAAAACATATTTTTAATTAATTTCACTATATTAAGCAAATTCCATATCTATATATGTACATCTTATACTATAGATATACAACATTAAAATAAACAAATTTACTACGGAACTAATCGTATCTGATTGACGTTTAGTCAATATATGCATATAAGGTGGTATTTCTGAGTGAAAATTATTTTGGGGCGTTCGTGTAATGAATGTAGTAGAGTGCTGAATAACGCTTAAAAATATTTAATTATTCCACGTAAAACTGCACGTTCACTGCAGTTATTTACGTCGTTTTAAACGCGTAATTACTTTTACTGTTCGAATTAACTTTACTGTTAAATAATAAATATAAAATAATCGTAAGTGAAGATTCGAAGTCACGAGGTTGTCAGTCTGGCAATTACTGTAGACAAGTTATATATTATTTATATATGTAGATATTTCCGTAAACTGTGAACCATTTATGGATTTATTTATATAGCTTTTTATATATTACCGTAGGTAGAGACTATTTTATCTATTCATATATTAATCCTTTCTAACATTTTTCTTTCCTCCATTCTAATAATCTGATTTCTGCATTTTTTATTCGTAATAAATAACGAATCGAATCGAATCGATAACGATGATAACCAGTTTCTCCACTTACATGTAGCATCTACGTAGCACATATCTACGTAAAGACAAAACATCGTTATACACTGCAACATGATTCTTGTTCGAGTAAAATTGTGAGAAATAATAGATTAGTTTCATATAATTGCTTTGTATTCAGGAGGGAAGTAGAGGACAGAGTGTATTGACACTCTCTTTGTCTATCCTATTTTGCAGGATAACGTGTGAAGCTTTAAGAAATATTAAAATAAAGCTCAGCACTCAGCTTGGACGTTTTCTAAAAGGTGCGGGTTCAAATCTCTCTACATAATTTTTTTATACGTTGTTTATATTATACTAAAATAAAAATATTTTTAAAAAGAGTAATAAATTTAGAATTACACATAGTATTTCTCTATTTAAAGGTACACAAGCGTTATAATGTAAATGCACTGTTTCATAACATAATAATGGCCCGTTATGTTGCTAAGTCTGATTGGAAAATTGACCTAATTATCTACGTAATTGGTTAGTTAGCTTTTGAGGTTTCTACGATATGAAGTTTATTATGTAAAATTATCAAAATATGTACATTAATATTATGGAGTATTTATATAAGTATAATTTTTTTTTTCTTTGCCTCAACACATGGTCCTATGAAAATAACAAAGAAGTGTTCACACTTTCACAAGGTTTAAGTGTCTAAAATAACTTTGACTGCAGATATAGCCTGTACCTTAATAAATGGATTATTAGAGTCAAAAATAATTTAAAAATTAAATTTTAAACAGGTATAAATTTTAAAGGTATTTTCGTCTGCACATACTGCATGTAACGTGCACCGACTCATATTGGGTTTCTAAATAGAATGGTGGAAAGTGATAAGAGTTTTGTATTATTGTAATCATATCAAGTTACATACGCATTTTTTAAAATTTTGGACTGATTTTTTTTATTTCTAGGTTAGGTTTAGGTTTTTTAGGTTATAGGTTTTTTTAACGAGTAATTATTTATTTTAAAAATATTGTATTGTCCTCAATGCACAAATTAAACCGACCTTTCATAGTCAGCCTAAATAACGTTCAAAGCTCCCGCTACATAGATATTAATAATAGCGTATTTAATGTATACCTAAAATTCTAGTATATATAGTATTATCGTGAACAAGTAGAGGCAAGGTATAGACATGCATAATGCAAACCAAGTCAGAGTTACAGCTTCATAGCTTACATCATCATAAACTTAGCTTATCTTACATTTGGAGAATTGGTAGCGAGTTTGAACTTGGCTTCTTTGTTAGTACTTATAGTAGTTATATTTTGCTACGAAATTTTTGCGTAAGTCACGTTTTCATTAGGTTGTTTCAAAAAATATGTAATTTTGTAATAAGATAAGATGATTAAAGATAAGTTCTGTAAACCCCACTAATGTTGAACAAATTTTCAAAATATAAAGTGCTAAAAATCCAAATGTAAAAAGAATATAATGCTCTTCAATATTATTTTTGTTAATCTAACGCTAACGAAATAACGATATATTATATGATTTACAGTGAGGTGAATTGCCGAAGATCGAGCTTAGTAGCGTGACTAAAAGATAAAGATATGCTGATGATAATGATGTTTCATACGACACAAACAAACAAACACACATTAAAAAATATAAGATTAATCTTCATACGTTATATTTGGAAATAAAATGAAATAACTTGTATTTATATTGACTAAGGGTTAACTAAACCAAAGCTCGTATTAAAAATTCTATTATAACTGACACTTGTAATTACTCTACAACTAATCAACGACTTATTAATATTTATATATTCTATACGTGGTATTCAATATTTGAACGATTGCGTTCTCTTGATTGAATTTTCTACATGGAGCTACGAAAAATATTACAAATTGGATATGATAACTTTTTAAAATTTAATCTTTGTATAAAAATACATACACATATAGTTTCACGCTTGGTATCAACCAAAGTAATCAGAAATAATGGAGCGCCATACCCTATGGTCCTTACATACCTCCTTTGCCTCTATCACTGTTATTACCCTAGTCATAAATGCCTTCAGAGGGTCCCTATGCATTTTACGTGACCTTCCTCCAGTATCATTAATACTGTGTCCTCAAAAGTCAACCGATGTCACTCCAGCCCTCTTTTGCCACCGACTCCAGGTTTCTCTTTCGTTCTTTATCTTTTCTATATTTCGTTTTCGTTTCATTTTAATAGATTTTTCAAAATTAAAGTACATGAAGTTATTCTTTTTTTTTAATTCCGTTACTATAACGTCCGATGTATTTCACTTTTATAATATATATATATATATATATATATATATATATATATATATATATATATATATATATATATATATATATATATATATATATATATATATATATATATATATATATATATATATATATATATAACTGAAAATAAAAATTGGAGGAAAATTAATTTATGTAAACCCACTTATATAAATAGCGTAGCTAAAGTAAAGTAGCTAGCGTAGTAAAATTATAACTTCAATGACATGGCTAATTAAAATATTAACATATTTACAACTTATTTACCCTTGAATAATATCACATCTACACACTCCTGTCAACATAAGTCAAGGTATAACTAAGATTAGTTTACGTAAGATCAATCCGGGGATTTCTGATAGTAAATCACTGTATATGATTGAGTCACGATATATTCCAAATCAGTGTTAATTTAACTTAAAATCAAAGTATAGCCTTGAGGTGACAATGTACGTGGAAAACACGTTAGTTAAAGTATCTTGGAAGTATTTAACTTATTTGTATATTTTAAATTCTTTAAAATTTGATTTCCATTAAAAAAATTGGCAATTTAATATTCTATACTCTAGTAGATACAATGAGTGTTGAATAGTGACCAAAATGGAGAAAATAAAATAACTATCGATGAATGCTTTTTCAAAAAGCGAGAACGGAGTATCTTAACACTTAAATCTATGTACTTACCCAAAATAAAAAATTCAACTTAAACCACTATATATTATATAAAATGGTACACATTTTTATGTATAATTATAACGCCGCAGTGCAACTTGTTCCTACAAAGCGGCTTCTCTCGGGATTGCTCTGTGCAGATATTCTGCCCCATAATATTAAATAATGCTTCACAAAGCTTCCATAGATGAAATTAGATATGCTGTAGTTTGGAATATTCTTTATATTTTTACAAAAAAAAGTAGCTCTGGTTATAGTGATGTTAGTAATCCAATAGTAGTATAAATTACGAAAAAACTAAAGGCTTTCATAATTATATATAATTGTAATTAATTAGTCATTACAACATCTTTTTTAATTTTTTGCAACATTTTTGATGTAAGCCTTTCTGCGGATGATATTTGGTTCCACATAAAGTGAAATATTTGCTTAATGCCCACATATAGTCTACTGCTCTTAATCTTACTATAAAAACTCAGTGTCTACTGTCAGTATATACTAAAACGAAAATATTTATTAAAATCAACTAACTTCGATGCCAATTTACAAACTTAAAGCAAAACTAAAGAGTGGAAAATAATGTTTTAACTACTTCAATGTAAAGATAATTATTTTAAAAGACCAATTATTATTGATTATTAATTTTTAGTGTGTATATAAATTATTTAATACAAAAAAAAACATGACAAAAGAGGTCCGTCGAGGCGCAGAGGCACAGCGTCTGTGGGTTCGGTCGGTTTGTGGGATCGATTCACACTCGGGGAGAGTGAACTATTTTCATTTTCCTCGCTTAGGCAACAAAGCAAAGTGCGTCGTCGATTTCCGCCACTCAACACGCAATACCTGGAAAGGTGGAAAGCGAGGAACGGAGTGTCTTAACACTAAGTTCCTTCTGTCTACCCTGCTATGTGCGGGATATCCATCAATATCCAATCCTAATAGACCAAGTAGTCGTGTAAAATACATACAAATAAATAAATATAATATAGTCAAATTGAAAGCTTTCTACTTTAAGAAGTCGTTTAAAAAGAAATTATACGAGTACTATACAAAATATTCTTTCTGCAAAAATCAACGTTTTACGTCGAAATTCTTTGAACACACTTGTTACAATTAATTGTACTGTTAATATCTTGCTTATTATATCAGAACATTTATCTTCATGTTTCTATACAATGCACTCCCTAAAGGCCGCGTCTAGTTGTAATCTACCAATTATTATTATAATATATATATATATATATATATATATATATATATATATATATATATATATATATATATATATATATATATATATATATATATATATATATATCTTCTTCTTCTTCTTGGCATTAGTCCCGGCTTTTGCCAGGGTCTGCCTTCCGACTGAGCCTACTCCACTTTGCACGGTCTTTAACATCCTCAGTGGATAATTTATTGGCTCTCATGTCTTGTGTCACGACATCCATCCATCGCTTCCTTGGGCGTCCGGGTGGTCTAACTCCAGGGACAGACATGTCAAGGCACTTCCTTCCGACATAGTTCTCAGATCGGCGCATAACATGGCCATACCATCTCAGGCGACGCTCTTGGAGCTTATCCACTACGTCACGCACCCCAAGACTACCTCGAATGAATGTGTTGCGTATGCGGTCGGACCGCGTCACGCCACACATCCATCTCAGCATCTTCATCTCCGTGACGTGAAGCTCCTGAGTGTGCCGAGATAATGTTGGCCAACATTCGCTGCCGTATATAAGAACAGGTCGGATAATGCTCTTGTATATCAGTCCCTTGAGCTTGGGCGGTATTCTGCTATCGCAGACCACACCAGTGACCTCCCGCCATTTGGCCCAGGCAGCGTTTATACGGGCACGGATGTCGTGGTCGATGCCTCCAGACTCATGCATAACGGCTCCAAGGTACCTGAACTTCTCCGACTTAACGGCTGGCTCAGGCCCGATATGGATGGTGCTCGAGTCCGGGCTCCCACAAGCCATGTACTCGGTCTTCGACACATTCAGTTTGAGACCACCGTTTTCAAGCGCACCCTTCCAGGCGTTTACTTTACGCTCCAGCATCAGTCGGTTCTCATCGATGAGTACTATGTCATCCGCATACATCATCAGCCACGGAGGCTGGCATTGGATGTCAGCCGAGACAGTATCCAGCACTACATTGAATAAGAACGGACTAAGAGCTGAGCCCTGGTGAACCCCTACTGTAATCGGGAAGGGCTTGGTCGCCAACAGCGGTCCTAACCACTGAAGCGGAGTCGTTGTACATATCTCTGATAACCTCAATATAGGCTTCAGGGATCCCCTTGGATCGCAATGCCCACCAGATACATTGACGTGGCACACAGTCAAAGGCCTTCTGCAGGTCCAAAAAGGCCACATGCAGAGCTCTCCTTTTTTCCCTGTAGGCCTCCATCAAAGTTCTGAGGGCAAAAATGGCATCCATAGTGCCTGATCCTGGTTGAAACCCATACTGAGACTCAGAGACAGTACATTCTTGGCGGAGCCTGAGGCCGATCATGCGCTCGAAGAGCTTCATGGTGTGGCTCATAATCTTAATGCCCCTATAACTACCGCAATCTTGAACACTGCCCCTTCCTTTGTAAATAGGGATAATAAAGCTCTGCCGCCACTGATGTGGCATCTTTCCAGTATTCAAGATACGGTTAAACAGGTCAGTAAGTATAAGCACACCAAGAGAGCCCAACGATTTCCACGCCTCGATTGGGATGTCGTCAGGTCCTACCGCTTTTCCGTTCTTCATGCGTCGAAGACAATTACGAGTTTCGTCACGGGTTATTGGAGCAACAAGTCCGAGGTTAGGAGATAATTCAGGAGGAAGACTACAAGACTGCTGAGTGTTCAGAAGCTCCTTAAAGTAGCTTCTCCATCTCTCCTTCACAGAGGCATGACTACAAAGCAACGTGCCTCGAGAATCTCTGACGCAAAGACATTTTGTAATATCCTGCGTCGCTTTATCTCGAGCACGAGCCAGTGTGTATATGAGCTTCTGCCCCTCCACAGTTTCAAGTTTATCGTACAATGGCGACAAACTTTCTCTGCGGGCTCTGGCTACAGCTCTTTTGCTGGCCCGTTTCGCTGCAATGTACTCCAGTCTGTCTTCAGGAGAGTTGGAATGCTGCCACTCTTTAAACGCAGCCTTCTTTTCCTGAATCACCCCCTGCACCTGGTCATTCCACCACCATGTCTCCCTGTCAATGACACGCCCACCCTTAGTAACACCAAGAACTCGCTTGCCCGCCGCAATGATTGCTGAATGAGCTCGATCCCATGCAGTCTGAGCGGTCTCGGTGTTAGTCAGTAGATTCTGACTCTCCACCTCCTCCAAGAAGTCGGTCTGCATCGGCCCATTCAACAACCACCACTTAAGTCTAGGCTTGCGTTTCTCGGCTACTTTCTTTTTCGGGGTAACATTATAGTCCATGACAAGGAGGCGATGTTGGGCCGTCAGGCTTTCGCCGGGAATGACCTTACAGTTGGTCACCCTGCCTGTATGACACCGTCTAGTCAGCAAATAATCAATTTGAGTTGAGTGGGACCCGTTCTTATACGTTATAAGGTGCTGAGGTTTCTTCTGGAAGAAAGTGTTCATGATGGCCAGATCAGACGCAATGCAGGTTCTTAGAATATTTTCTCCCTCTGCATTGCGAAGACCATATCCAAAACCCCCGTGAACACGTTCATACACCTCAGCGACCCTACCCACGAGACCGTTCAAGTCCCCCCCAACTAAGATTGCTTCGGTAGACGGTATAGCGAGTAGGACCTCTTCACACTGCTCCCAGAAAGTCTCCTTTTCAGCCGCGCTACAACCCGCCTGGGGAGCATAAGCACTGATTAAGTTTGTGATTACGCCCTCGATCAGTACCTTTACCCGCATCAAGCGGTCACAGCGACGGTCAACTTCAAGAAGCCCATTCTGAAGCTCTTCAGAAAGCGCTACCGCTACACCGTTTTTGCCCGTAGGTGACCCAGTGTATATAAGGCGGTAACCCTGCCCGATGTTACGAGACTTATTGCCCTTCCAGCGAGTTTCCTGAATGAAAGCACACTGGACCCGACGTCTCATGAGTACATCTGCGAGTTCTCTGCATCGTCCGGTTAGAGAGCCAATATTCCATGTTGCAAAGCGGAGTTTCCGTCTGGGTACTGACGTCGTTAGCCGTGCCCGTACTTGACACGGTAGCCCTTGCCCACTTATCGCAGGTGTAGGGCGATGTGCCTGCGCGTCCAAACCCATTACTGGGAGAAACCAAGAAAGGAAAGGGAATAAAAGGCAGAAAGACTTGGAGTATAGGGGAGGGACACCACTTACATGGATTGGATAGGGTTATGAAAGTGGTGGCTCGAGGCCCCGGGGTCGCGTACCCGTATGCCGAAAACCAAATATCGGACAGATAATTGGCTAGACACCCTCTGAGGCTATATATATATTTAGATTATATATTTTGATTACCTGATAAATAACAATAATAGCCCAGCTTAATAATAATATATCGCTCTAGAAAAAGCTGCACACAGCGTGATACCTATACTCCATTGTGAAATAAAAATATAGGATCTCAAATATCTAATACTAAACTATAATAGATAATTCAGTATAAGAAAACAGCGTGAAGCCAAGAAAAAAAATAATTGTCCAAGATATCGAACTGAAATATATGAACACATGTCTTTAAATTTAGTATAAACTAGAGTACACTGTGTCTCACAGAAATAAGCTTTCAATCGTAAGCTTTCAATCGTAAGCTTTCAATATGTAAAAAGAAAAAATTGATATTTTTAATAACATCTAACGTTTCAAGCTAAAATCAACCACTCTTGAATAATATTTATCTGGTATCAACTAAACAACAAAAGTTTTGAGTATCCAAACTATCCTAGACATGGTTGATATACCAAAGCCGTCTCTATATTAAGCGATATAAGGTGTAACTTTTGGAGCTTGAGCTTTTTTTGTTATCTATACTCGTGTGAAATGTCCAAACACTTGTCAATTGACTATCAGTTCTATATCTAATGTGCAAGGTTCAATTTTCTCTGAGATTATGATGAATTTCATGAATTTCTCTGGTGTCGGAAGGGTTTACAGAGTTCACTCCTCAGCTGGCTTTATGTTGCTTTTTGCACTTTTCTTTTTATTTAGGCGGAATATTGTTGCCTTAACAATCGAATTCTAATGGACTGATTCTGTAAAGCGTTTATGTGAGGTGTATGTATGTATGTGTGTAAGTGTATTAGTTTTTGATAAGGATCGTGAAATGATTTCTATACACATTATGGTACACTAGCATATCTAACTTATTTACTTGTTGTTTAATTCGAAGTAAATGGAGAAGATGAAAATATTTTGAATATAATACAGTAATAATACGGCTAACTGTATTGTTGTGGCCGCGAAACATAATTATTATAGATAGATATACAAAATGACATTAAAAGATAAGATCACATTGTGCTTAATATACAAAAATGTTTAGAAATTTACTTAAATGGCAGTACATTTATTACTTGGGTACTTTAGGCATTTTTTCTAACCGTAATTTACATATTGTAAAGCTCCTTAGAAAATACAAAAACTAATTTCAATAGACCCATGAGCGTTCAAGTTTTTCGAAATAGGTTGGATACCTTTTCAAATATCTATCAGTTCTATAGCAAAGTCTATAGGACAGTACTATAGAAGTGCACTGAAGCTTGCTTATCTCACTCCTATTATATACTGAATGGTAAATACGATGTACTCGTATGTATGAGAAAATGCGTAAGCAAATTTTGTGAAAGCAAAGCAAATATACGAGAAGGTCTTACGAAGGCGATTGAGCCTGGCTTCTCGTTGCCGTAATCAAACGTTTGATTTTCATTCAACGCTTATATTTATTTTATAATAATTTATGTTTTTTGTGAGTTAGTTTATCTGGCAGGAACAATAACTCAAGAACTATTTAAAATTAATTTAAAAAAAATCCTTAGCATTATATTGTGTTGCAAGTGTGTTGCACTACCACGAAGAAGGGTTCAAGGTTCAATACCTTGAGGCGGTGCATGGGATTTGCAGTCTAAGTGTAGGTTTAAACAATATTTCCCTATTTCACTTGTCGCTTCTACTTCTACCGCGTACAGATTAACTACAACTAAAACTGTTCTTGGTATGGTCAAAGTACTTGTTTAATTAAAACATTGATTTTAAATTTATTTGTTTTCCATGGAACATTAAGTTTTACCAGTATTACATATTATAGACTTCTAAAAGAAAGGGCACAGCATAGTTTAAATTGTGAAATATCAATATCCTCAAGTATTTTATACTGTTACTCAGACGTCGTCATAACAAAAGTCCAATCAGGACCAGATTCTAAAATAGAGTAAGGTTTTATAAAAACGTTTTAGATGAGACCTTATTCACAAATGTTTCAAAATAAGATAATTAGATTTAATAATAACAGAAATTGAAAAAAAACGAATATAAAATAAAAAAATACATTCAATGAAATAATGCAATCATTTACTTTACAATTAGAAATATACTTGGTCTGGCCAAAAATACGTTAACAATTAAATATAAATAAAATATTACTTTTGAATTTGGAAACTGTCATTTTTATACGATTATTCATTGTATTTTCTTATTTTCGCGCCAATATATTGTAAAATCTATTGTGATATTAAAATGAAATGGGGTGATAAAGAGATTCGAATTGCTGAATGAAATGAAATTTGAATTGAAATACAATTTTTAAAATCCTCCATACCCTTGGTATTAGTCAAGTGTTTGTGTATCGGGCTATTGATAGGTACGAATAGGAGGTTTCTCCTATTTGTGACAGAAAAAGTTAGTACGAAAAAGGTGAGCAAAGCTTAAAAAAATAATTTGAACAAATCCTGTCCGAAAGCAAAATATTTTATCTCGAGAGATGAAGATAGCCCCTAGAACCATGTCGCGTATTTTAAAATATGACTTAGGACCTCTGCAAGGCACAGCGGCTGCCTTAAAACGCGACGATTTATGGGGTCGATTCCCACTAGGTGAGAATGAATTATTTTTATTTTCTTCGCTCGTGCAAGAAGGCAACGCATGGCTTTGAGATCCGCCACGCAACACGCATTGGCTCGTGTGGTGAAGTGAAATGGGAAACGGAGTTTCTTAATATTAGGTTCAGGTTCCTTATACCTACGGTACTGTCTGCCTATGCTGCTATGTGAAGTATACAGCGTGAAGCAGATAATAAAAAAATAAAATAAAATATTAGGGTGTCTCGGAAAAAAAATTGTTTATGGATTACATTATGCAATTGAGCAATATAAAATCTTGCTCAATATACAAAAATATCTTACAAGCGCGAGCTTTTTCATGATTGTTGATTCTGCTGACGAAATATTTTCATTTAATAAATTTTTAGTATTTGTTCTTATAGCAGCTACGGAAATACATGATTTGTGAAAATTTCAGCTTTCTAGCTATCATGGCTGATGATCATGGATCTGGTGACAGACAGACAGACAGACGGACAGACAGACAGCGGGGGCTTAGTAATAGGGGTCCCTTTAGGGTTTTACATTTTAGGTATGGAACGAAACTCTAAAGAAGCTTTCCAATTAGTCAACAGATTACAACATGGTCTATTGATAACTGGCCTCAATGTTTAACGGACTATATTGCAGCTAATGGAGACCACTTCGAATAAGCTTTGTATATATTCAATGATTTAATATTAATGTATCAAGTTAACATACTGTAATAGTAATTAATGTTACATACAATAAAAAAATAGTTTTTTTTTATAACAATATTTATGGCAACACTAAGTATATCTTAGTAATGAGAGAAGAAACAGAGAAAGAGAGAGAGAAAGGGAGAGAGAAATCTATTATAATTTATAACCTTAAACTTTACCACTATAGTGTCTCTACATCCGTATTACATAATATCTACGACAATCTAACATACCTACCTTATTAATATACCGAGCACGTATTAACGCTCACAATGAAATCGATTATTTGCAGTTGAAATTTCAATTAGACTGGTATAATCAGTAGTAATTTCTGTTTTATTAATGTAGCGTATTAATAAGCGCTAACGCCTACGTACTGATTAAGGTATTACATCTCTAGCGTATAATAGAGGAGAGAGAGAGGACATAATGGCACTCCATTCTCCATTTTCGACTTAATTTCGATTTAGTACAATGTTAATTGATGGATGGATCTAAATGACACGATTTTAATAAGCAATCTCTAGTATGGAGATTGAATCTACATTATTTTTTTACTATAGTTAAAAAATATTTGTATAAGTTAGCTACTATTTTAGAAACATCTTCGCATCGATCGATCGATCGATTTTCGATTCGATCACGCATCGTATAACCATTTTATTAAAATTAAAATATTTTGAAATTTCTCGAAAAATATTTGCAAATATGCCATCGTGTGTACATGTGATATCTTTCTCTATACCCTCGTATCGATTGGGTCATACTTGCGCTGTTAACTTGATGGTTATCCATCTCTACTCGATGATATGAATTATTTTCATTTTTCTGCTCCGACTCACTTACTTAACGCCAGTCGCTACTTAACGCCAGTCGGATTCTAGTGAAAATGCAGGAATGGGAATCTACTGTCTTAATATTAAATGCCTAGCTAAAAATTAGTTTTTGATGTTGTTAGAGAGGACTTAGTGCTAATAAACTCCGCGCTCAAATTTTAATAAACTACTGATATTCGACATTTATAGTACAAAGCTAAATCTATAATAACATCTTAGTAAGTAGATTTTAATACAAACTAAAAATTGAAACTGAATGACTTAAAAAAGAAACATGCAGACTATACGATTTTTATTTATATCGATTATATAATTTGTTGGCAGAACAGCAAGCTTTTGTATGGGCGCTCGTTACGTAGAGAAATTCATTAACATGGAACAATGTGACGTAATTATAGCATTAACGATTAGACAGATTGTGGCGCCGTCTTGATTGAGCATGCCTCATGTGGATTTATGTTATTATAATATGTATTGATATTGATTGGTACGGTAGAGAGGTATGTAGGGAGGTAGTCACAGATTCAGATTTTAAGGCCCTTAAAAGCCAGCCCATAATTTTTGTCATCACAGCCAAGATAAAAATAACATTGATAGATAACTGTCAAAGATAATTAAAAATATAATGGGTTCGATTCCTACTCGGAGTCACACATTCCCACACTTTTTCGCTTTGGTAACAAGGCGTAGTGCGGCGTTGAGTTCCGCCACTCAACAGGCAATGCCTTAAAATACGGAAAGCGGACGGAGTGTCTTAACACTAGGTACCTACGGTTCCCTCTGCCTACCCTGCCATGTGCCGGATACAGCGTGAAGCTATTATTATTATTATTTTAAATAGTAAACGGGAATAAAAACGTATGTCCGTTGTAACATTTTCAATTTGTCTTTAATTTAATTAAAGTAATTAAAATATTATTTTCTACTGTTTATGTTTACATTTTAATTTTAAAAAATCTTATAAAATAAAATCAACGCAAATCGGGTCAGACATCTCCGCTTAATCGATGTACATAAATAAAATAACATATACCAACCGAATTGAGAAACTGCTTCTTTTGGTAAGTACTAACAAACTATATATAATATTTTTATACTATATACTAACTATATTTAATATTAAATATATATATAATATTTTTATATATAATATTTTTGTTATATCACGTATCTAGTGCAATAAGAATAACTTTTGGTCTATTTTCGAAAGTGGGAGCTACTATATTATTTTGTATAGAGTACTCATAAGATTAAAAGTATATAATTGAAATAAAAAGCAGAAAAGTTTGCTTAACTTAAAATTTGTATACATTGTAAAAAGATCTTAGAACTTTCTTCTCGATTTATTCATAAATACTTTATACTTTCATAGAAAAAGTTATGTCAATTTTATTTTATTATGAAATTCGTCCCGTGTCAATGTATCTACAGTGCCGAGTACAGTCTTATATTCCATTAACCAGCATGTACTGTCTCTAAAAGAGCGGAAACTTGATTGCGACGTAATCTGTGTCGCCAACTAAAAATGTCACTACGTGCATTTTCTAATCTTTCATATTAAATAATATGTAAAAGCTAATTGAGTCATAAGTAACTTAATAATTGTTATATAAAATAAACAAATTATTAATTTAAAAAGAATGAAGTAAATACAAAATAGCAGATTCAAGCCTTTTTCCATTTTAAGACGAATCAACTCACTCATCACGCAATGTCTCAAAAGGCGGGAAAGCCGGGAACGGAGTGCGGGATAGACCGTGAAGCTAATTTAATTTAATTTTAATTCAGAGCAAATCAAGTTAACATATTTGGTTTCAAGTTTCTGTCCAATTTTTAAGACAATGCGTTTTAAGTGGTGGAACTTAACGCCACGTTATATATTCCAGAACAGATAAATTAATATAATTGAAATATCTTCGATTTCCCGAGTGGGGATCAAACCAGCATTCATCACTTATATTATATTATATTAATCATACTTATATATACTGGCGACCCTCTTGCGGCTTGACCCGCTAGATTTAAAGGTATATTCATTTAATAAAATGAATTTTGTTCGTTTATTTGTCGCTCACTTTTAGTGACTTCTAATTAAACATTTTATTATCTCAAGATACACTACCATAATTTCCATAAAGATTTATAAAAAAACCGAACGATTTTTTTATAAAAAAAAAATACAACCTATTGAGAGATTCAGATCCAGAATCCAATACCACTACCAAATATATTTTTTCGTATTGTTTCATTCCACTTAGATACTATAAACATATGGCATATGTTCATATCCTTTTTTCCAACATACTGCACATGATGGAGACTTAGTCTCCTTAATTATAAAAGCAAAATAATTAAGAGGAATGTGCCCGGAAAGAATTCTAAGCGCTATTACAAGAATTTTTCTGCTAAGCTCACACGATTCAAACCAAGGAAAATGAAATATTTTAGGACATAACATAAGTACTAAATTGCTTTATCATTCGAAGTCCTTTCCAAATTGCATCCAAAATTAATGAATATGTTTTCTCACAAACGGTAGTATTCACTAAAATAGGTATTATAAGCCAGCTCTATTGCAAGAATATCCACTTGTTCATTTAATGAAATTCCGATATGGGATGGAATCCACTGGATTATAACTTTTTTACCCGATTGTTCCAAATACCAAATTGCTTTAATAATATTGTAAGCAATCGGAGCTCCTCCTTGAAAGTTTGCGATGTTACATGTTCGAGATATTTTTTTTTACCGGACGCTAGTAGTAACATCCGGTAAAAAAGATACTGAGATACTATACTGAGTAACTATAAATACTAATAACTGCAATAAAAAACAATTAGAAAACATAGACCAGAGAATTTTACCACTAAAATCTCTCTTCTCTTGCAAAAGATGAGAAAAGATAAAATTATCCTATAATAAAGATACTTACCTTATTAGTGAAAACTTAGAAAGATGCAGTTTCTGTTACGCATGCGTTAACTGAGGCTGAACAGCCAACGACCTTCTTACATCCTAACTACGATCAAATTTCGATCTTACCATGTAACGAAATGGATCCTTTTAGCGAAGCTTTCGAAGCTTTCGTTAGACAGCCAGTAGTTCGCCGCCCACTGTAGAGTGTGCACGTGTCCGCCGTACAAAATTCTATGTAACGGGCAAAGTTTATAACTACACGTGTTTTTGTTTTCATGTTCAAGGATTGTTAGTGATCGGAATATATTTGGAATGTGATGGAAGGTAGGTTTGGTTCCTGAATAAGAACTTTTCTTATGGTTATAGATGAATTTCATTGATTTATTGTAACTTAATTCTTTTTTTTTAAATAGCTACCTAAAACTGCATAATAATTATAAGTATTTAATGTATAATTATTAAATATTTAATATTCTGTCTCATCCGAAGGCGAAAGTAGAAAAAGAGTGTCTTAACACTAATTTTCGTTGCCTACATTGCTATATGCGGAATAGCATGAAGCTTAAAAAATATATATTTAATTTGGATAGATTCAAATAAATAAATAAATAATCCCGTTATGCATATATAAATCAATAATTATTATTATAAATGCTTTAAATTAAAGTAAAACTTCTGTAAATATAATGAAATTTCCTTAAAATTTCTTTTAAATTATTCAATAAATAATTTAAATAAAAAAAGTACACAAAAAAAGAATGTTGCCACGCATTTTATTATTTATTTAAATATTTTATTCATACAAGAAACCTTTTTTAACATAAGCAATAACAATTTCAAGATATTTCTGCTTGCTTCAAATTATTGTCTATGTAGCATACAATTGAAGGTCAAATTTCATATTTTAATTAACTAAAAACAGAATAATTAAATCATTTCTATACTAAATGTCTAAAAAAAAAAAAACTTCGTTTTTACACTACTGCCTTATGTATTTTAAAGCGTCAAGATGAAAAGCATATAACACCTTATTATTATTTATTTATTTAGCTTCACATTGTATTCCGCATATAGCAGGGTAGGCTCTCCACTTTCCGCCTTTCGAGGCAATGCATGTTGAGTGGCGGAACTCAACGCCGTGCTTTTTTTTTTTAACAACTTCAATATAAAAATAAAATCTTTAAAAAACCTATAAATTACCCAACAGTCTGAAAGAAATCGCTGATTAGCGATAAGACCGCCTATTGTGCGTTAATTGAGTTTTTAGTCTTTTGTTTAAATTCTTTTTTCAAATAATAAATGGTGTGCCGTAAAATGTAAGTGAATAAAATACAAATTGGTTTGTTAAATAACAACACTTCTAACGAAAGTGTATTCAAAATGAAATAGAGCAATAAGAATTTTTAACATACAAATAGCATTACTACGTATGAATTTTAATTTAAATTTAATTTTTTTTTAAATTTTATTTAACGTTCGTTACGTCGTCTAAATATAATCGTTGCATCTCAATAATTAAGTAATACACCAAATGTTTCTGCAAAAATAAAAAAAAACTTAATATTAATTGTTATCAAAAAATATTGTTTATTTGCTTACATGATATGTCTATGCGTGGCGCAGTGGTTTGACCATAAACGCGACAGTTGTTGGTTCGATGCCCACTGAGGACATAGTCGTAGTAATGAGACAAAGCCCGGTGTTTAGTATCGCCAGTCAACACGCAATGTTTAATAAAATGGGTGAAGATCAAGGAGCCGCGTGATTTAAAAGTAAATTCTCATATCTCTGCTATATGCGGGAGATATCGTGAAGATAAATAAAAAAAATCAAGCATAGAAGAACGTATTTTTAACATATTTCAGAGTATACGTGGCTCTACTTACATATTATGTCATATATCTATTTTTGGGGCGTGCTTTTAATGTTCTACTCCTCCCTCGATAGCTCCTCCCTAAGAAAAAAATATTACGTAAGAAAAACGAGTGCTTCTTTTCCAATATTTTGATTATCTTGATGATATTAATCTTGAGATCTTAATATTAATTTGTACTAACTAATATTTATTTATTAGTAAATATAGTGTTATTGTACTTTCTGTCTGTACTCTCCGAACAGTTTTCAAGATATTGCGTGTTAAGTGGCGAAACTCCGCACTTAGTCTTAGCAAAAAAATTTAAAGACCCCTTAAGGGTGCCGTCGTCAGACCAGCGAATATGGCTTCTAATCAAATTTACCATCTATTATAAGGTATAACTAGATAATTAAAATTTATCATATTAGTTAATAGTACTTACAAATCGAATCAGAATTTTGTTATTAATAATAAAGGTCCATCAAGTGAGAGGCGAATCACCGGCCGTCAACCATTTAATTTGAGATTATTGAAAATGGTATTGACTAGCTATTGAATTAGTCTCATTAAATAGCCTATTAACCAGTCTATCCCATATTCATTAATTATATAGTCTTAATTTAGTATTTCATATTATCCACAGCTACCTGTGGTTACATAAAAATGAATACGGACTGAGGGGTCACAGTAAAACATATTTATATTCTCAAAGGGGCTTCTACGTTTTTAAACTGAAAGTCCACGCATGAATTCCAAAGAAACAGGTTCATTTGAACCTGAACTTTGTCAAAGAGTAACATAGTAATAATTATAATTATACTTATTATGTAGGAATATTTGTATGTATATCATTAGTAGGGAACGTCAAACCCAGGGTGCTCCATACAACAACAGTACAATAGTCGCATGTGGCGCTATACAAGATTGATTGAAATACGGAACCGATTAATTTTAGCATGTCCATTGAAGTACACTTAATATCTTCTAGTTTTGGTTTGGTATTAACTTAACTAGATTCAACTCCTAAATCCTTATATATGATAATATTTTGCTATTATTACATTCATGATTTAAAAGACTAAAAAATTAATAAGACTATTATTGTTTTAATATTACTATTACTATTATTATTGTTTTAATAAGTAGACTATTATTGTTTTATATATGTTATATAATATAGCTTCAATGGGTTGAATCCTGTGCATATACCACATTCCTCATTTCCGCCCAATTTCGAAGCGTTGTGTTAATTTCGGTTTTTGTTTTATAAAAGCGGGATAATTATTAAGGATCGGTATTACGCGGAGTGCATATTTTTCGAATATTTATATTTAAATTAGCTTCTATAGTTTGTTATTTATTTTATCACCCACACGTTAGAAGATACAATATGCACAGGCACAATATTTTCTAAATTAATTTGATCTATCTTCAACAATGACTCCATTCTTGTGAATAAATCTCTACGAATGAATGCCACAGTACAATTAAGCTGGAAAATTAGATATTGTTATGAAAAAATGTAATTAATGTCGTCTGGAATATCCAGATTAAGTGTTGAGAAACGAGCGTTTTCATTTTGTATCAGAATATTATATATTGTCTCAAAATAATTTTTAAAAGAATTGTGAACCAAAAACTTTATTTTTAATTTAGTTTTACTTCCAATAAGACTTATTCTTTAGAATATTTTGGGGGGCATTGATATTATAACATATATATGACATCAAAATATTATATTATAATATATGACAAAGAATGTTTTGACGTGTCTTTAAAATCATTATTAATTTTGATTAATTCTATTCCATTACTGAGTGACTAACTGACACCACTTACTTATACTATCTTATATACTTTTATATATAGACTTATTTTACAGTCTAAGCAAATAAAACTGAGCTACAGCTCATTAAATATAAAAATAACCATACGTTAACCTAAATAATACAAAATAATGAAAGATATAACAAGTGATGAAAATATATAAGTTAGTGCTATACATATACATTTTGTAAATTTTAATATGTTCAAAATGTATATGTATATATCTACTGCATGGTAGATTTGTGATACAAATACTAAGTTTGATTTTTTATTATATCGGGATAAGTTCTTTTTTATTTTATATTTTCTTCTTTCTATATAATTTTCGACTTTTATATATTCTTATACATATTTTTCATTCACTATAAAATATATTCTAAAATATATTTAAATAAAACACCAGCACTCTTTTGTGCTTATAAATTATAAAATTGAGCATCACATGGGATTCGTATCAGTAACAATATTGATAGTACCTCACGAAACCATTTTTCAAAGGGATTAATTAGAGAATGGACGTAGCTGGCTCATTTTTATTATGAACTTCAGTTCTTTGACATTGTTTCAATACACCGGTCACAAAAAACTTTCATCTGGGCTCTAAATATCATCGAAATCATACAAATGTATTAATAGGACTACATACTGTTACCTAGAATACTTTACTGTTTGACAACTTACACCTGTAAAAAGGGTCATATCAAGAACCCATCAAGAATCTAATAAAAAATTTAAAAAAGTAATAATCATACAATAATGGCTAATTATTAAATCGCTTGCAACTTACGCCAACATTTAAGATAATTTGCGCTATATAACTTATAATTTGAAACATCTAATAAATATTCAACTGAATTCGAGCTACAATAAGAGAGAAGATAGCTCGTTCTTACTTTTGCCCGAGATCTGATTTATAGTCGGTTTTCCGATACTATAGTTTGTTTTAAACCTGTTTGAATAAAACATAGCGCTGCATAGATCGAAATAATTTATTAAAATAAATACTTGCCTTGAAGTGATTTTAAAGGAGACGAAGCTTCGAATGGAATTGAACTATGAATTATTAATTGGGCAAGTTCAGAACGTGGTACTAGACTTTGTGTTAGGGATGACACTTCATCAATGAGTCAATTTGAATAGCTGTAATAGCTTTGCGCGGTGTCCTTTTTAAGAAGAATACGGTGTAATTTCAAGCATCTTTACTCCAGATTTCTTGAATAGAATAGCTTAATAATGACATAATATCATTATTTATGATGATGATTTATTTTACCTATGGTATTTTTTAAAAGGATGTAAAGATATGCATCTATAAATGATTCCAGCGAATGTTAATAGAAGAGGAAGTGTCAATAGGGTACTAAAATATTCACACAAAATAAGGGGAAAATTTATCCAATTATTCAAATTAATTTCAGTAAACTTTTTGATTTTTTTAAACATATACTTCGGAGACATAAATTTGCTATAGGTAAGTTAGCTTAATTAGCTTATAGATTTATATTTCTGTACAAATTCCCACAAAATTAACACTCAGATTGAATTTGAATTCCTTTGAATTTTCAGTTTAAGACTGATGTTTTTAAATTGTTTTTGTTAAGATTGTTAAGACACTTCTTTCCGCACTTCACTGCGCCTGCGGAACTCAACGTCGCGAAATGTCTTGTTACCATAAGAAAATAAAAATAATTCAGTCTCCCCGAGTGGGAATCGAACCCACAAATCGTTGTGTTTACAGGCAAACGATTTGCCTCTACGCCACGACGGTGTTCTAAAAACTCAATTTTAATTTATTAATAAAAAAAGCTCCTCAAAGTTCATCAGGAGTAGAATATTACCGAATTAAACGACAGACTCACTAGCTCTAGCCGTATATAAATGCCTCGTACCGCTCAGTAAGCCTCATACTCGTACAAAAAAGTTCTCAAACAAAGATTTATCTCATGCTGTACAGTATGTAATTATGTTGGAGACTGTATCTACCTCCCAGCGTTTAATCAAGTCGAGTTACCTCTACGGCTAATAAGTCGCCTTAGGGGTTTGTTTATGAAGAGAGGTAGGCAAATTATGTAGAGGTATAATACACTTACATATATGTATGTAGGTGGGTAGTATTTTCATTTTGTAGCGTAATTTTGGTATAAAGAATTATTCCAAAATTAGATTACATTAAAGTAAAAGATGCGAGTTCTGATTTTTTAACAAATATAAATTAGAATGACAATATTCTTATCCAATTAGGCCATTAAAAGTAATTTTGAATCGTAAATTTACATAAAAATGTCATACATAAAAATTGGGGATTACGTAAGCATTGACTCTTTAGTAAGTTTTGGCGTCCCAAAAGGAAGCATCTTGGGGCCCATGCTTTTTCTACTTTATATTAATGATTTATTGAGTCTGAACATTAATAATGGTAGAATCTTTGCCTACGCAGATGATACCGCAATTGTCTTCTCCAGTCCTTCATGGAATGCCGTAAAATTGTCTGCAGAAAAGGGATTTGCAAAAATATACTTCTGGCTCAATTGTAACTTACTTACTATTAACATAGATAAAACAAACTACATGTGCTTCACTATTAATAACAGAACTCAGCCTGAAAACAATTTTAATATCGAGCTGCATAACTGTCTGTATGATAGCTCTAATATTTGTGATTGTGCTCCATCGATTCTGAGTAGAGTATCTACTACCAAATATCTTGGTATTATGCTGGATCAACGATTATCTTGGCACCCACATATTGATTTTACTAGTTCTAGAATTCGCAAGCTTATCTAGATATTTAAAATTCTAAGACACGTGACAAATAAAAAACTGTTAACTCAAATTTATATCACACTAGCGCAATCAATACTAGGATATTGTATCCCTATATGGGGTGGTGCATCTAAAATGAAATTCCTCCAATTAGAAAGAGCACAGAGATCCTTGTTAAAGGTTATATTTTTGTAAGCCTTTTAGATTCCCCACTGACAAAATTTATAATTATTGCCAATTGTTAACCGTTCGAAAGCTATATATATTGCAGAGTATCTTAAAAGTGCATAGAATCACTGCTTTCTCAAATGATTCGCAAAAACAGAATAAACGAAGAAATGTAACAGCATATATTTCTCCTATGAGACCTAAATTTGGCAATAACCAGCTTCCAAATCAGTCGAGATTTCTTTATAATAAAATAAATAAAATCTTAAACATTAATCCTATGAGCTCTTATCAGTCCAAAAAAATATTAACTGCCTGGCTACTAACGTTAAACTACGATGACATAGAAGCCTTATTGGTTCACTAATATACACACACACACCACACACACACAATCACACACACACACACACATACACACACAAATAAACCTACTCTTTTTGCCCATATCTTTCATAATTAAATTAAATTAAGTTAGGTTAGATATAAGATGTGTATTGTATAGATATTTATTTCCACAAATGTATGAAGTTTTATGGAAGAGCGGGGCCTCCTGACACAAGTACTAGTGCTATACTAGTAACTTACTGGGTGTGTCTCATTACTTCGCATGTTAAAGAAAATGTTGATACTGAAATAAATATTTTTAATTTTAATTTTAATTTTAAATGTCGTTAGCGTCAGTCCAAGAGGAAACCACTACCGGCTCGGAAGTCGATTCTACCGAGAAAAGCCGGCGAGAAACTCAATGGTTGCTCTTTTAAAATATAATTTACAATAAATATATAATAAATATTAAGTTTCCGTGTAAACATCAATATCATTAAATGCAACACAATAATATCATTACAATATTCTTGGATAGTATGAAATTCTGAGAGTCGATTATTGAATAGACTACGTGCGGCAATGACTGACTGTAAGCGTAATGGTTATCAGTTCAGTCCACACTTGGACACTTGGGTGGAACATGATGAACAAAGTGTCTGTAAGTGTGTGTAATCACTTAACAAGTATAAATAACATAGTGTAAGTGTATAAAATTGATTACATAACTGTACAAGAAATTCATATAAAATATTTGAATCGTTCTAATTTGAAATTTTGAACTTTATAACTATTAAAGTATTTAAATATGTGGAGTGGGATGAAGAAATTATTATTTTTAGGCGGCCCACTTCAACCCCTTTATAGCTGGGTAGGCAGAGTTACTCAAGTCTTAAGACACTAAGTCACTTCTTATGTTAAATCACTCCGTTATAGAATTTGCGACCAGAGTGAGAAAAATAATTTATCCGTGCTCCAATTGAACCCGCTATTCAGTCAGAATTTCCCACTGCACCACCATAGCTCAATATTACTTTTGAATATTATGTACATAAACTTAACTTAGCGTATTACTTATAAATGAAATTTAACCACTAAACTCTTAGCTAAGTTACTAGAACGGACCACACGTATTGTTACACGATCTTGTAGAAAGCAAGAGAGAAAGTATATATGTGAAGTACTTGTGGTAATGCTTTTTTATATAGAACTAGCTTTTACCTGCAGCTTGGCCTCTTAGGTCAAATTATGATAAACATCATGTAAATACAACTGGCTTAACGGGTCTGATCGTCATGCCAGTGTAAAACATTTCCAACATTTCCAGAGGGTTGGGTTTGTAATTTTTTTTTTGGATATTATCTACATTCTTGATGAAGGTTATAGGTCTTTAACTTTACGGTATAGTTATTGTTTGGTCTCAAATGTTGTATTTCTAAAGTAAGTATTACATAGTAAAATATATTGTTTTATTCTATATGCTATGTAAAATAATTTCGTTACTCATAGACAAGTGCTTGTCAAGATGTCTTAGGAAACAATTAGCCTATAAGGGTATCAAAAGTGTAACGTTTAAATATATATTTTTTTCTTTCATAGCAGGATAAAAATATAAAAACTTAATAAGTAAAATAATATAGTAATATAGTACTCATCCAATTAGCTATATATACATATATATATATATATATATATATATATATATATATATATATATATATATATATATATATATATATATATATATATATATATATATATATATATATATATATATATATATATATATATATATATATATATATAATAATTATCATACTGAGGAAAATATCAATACAAAATTCAAGGGAGTCGTAATTTTAAAATTATTTAAATGGAAATTCGGCTTTAGTAGAATTGTTGATTTGAATAATTACTCTAGTGACAGTGACTGGGCTAAAGTTAGGCGAGACGTTGAGTTTGACAGTCACTTCCAAACAGACGCTTGTATCCAACAAGAAATATTGTATTGTTACGCTATTGTTGTATTACATATAATAGATATGTATTATGTACTTCTATTATATATATATATATATATATATATATATATATATATATATATATATATATATATATATATATATATATATATATATATATATATATATATATATATATATATATATATATATATATATATATATATATATATATATATATATATAGTTAAGCAACGTCGGGCGCGTTCAGTACTTGGATGGGTGACCGCCTGGGAACACCGCGTGGCGTTGGCATCTCAGAGGGTGTCTAGCCAATTATCTGTCCGATATTTGGTTTCCGGCATACGGGTACGCGACCCCGGGACCTCGAGCCACCACTTTCATAACCCGATCCAATCCATGTAAGTGGTGTCCCTCCCCTATATTCCAAGTCTTTCTGCCTCGTATTCCCTTTCCTTTCCTGGTTTCTCCCAGTAATAGGTTTGGAGGTCAGATGGCAATCGCTCGACAAAAAACCACTTCGCCACTCATATGGACCGATTGGTCTTAGTCGGAAGGCAGACCCTGGCAAAAAGCCGGGACTCATGCCAGGAAGAAGAAGAAGATATATATATATATATATATATATATATATATATATATATATATATATATATATATATATATATATATATATATATATATATATATATATATATATATATATATACATATATATATATATATATATATATATATATATATATATATATTATATATATATATATATATATATATATATATATATAAAAGTGACTGATTGCTGCTGTGCATGGAAGCTTTTTAAAAAAAACTATATTTGGAGGTTTATCAATGTAATAAAACCCAAAACATTGAGTCCATGCGTTTGTGCATGCTTATAGCAGTAAGGGCTTTTCAGTATTGTTACATGGTAAGCCTCACTTGTTATTTAGTGTTTGTATATAAATATAATATTTTTTTAAATTTCTATTTAAAATGTTTTCGTTTCGCCAAATTTGCTACAACAAAACTGTTTTATTGAATTGGCCGAATTTTTAAGGGGCTAAAAGAGATAGATTTAAATAACTTATTTCTTTGGTAGAAAATGCAATCACTTATGCACTCAGTATAATAACATCAAGCTTGATACAAGACTCTGGATCAAAAATCAACAAAGATCGTATTTTTTAATTCAAAACAATAAAAAATTAAATTAATATTTCAGTAGTACTAGCTATTGAAGCCTCGAGGGAATCACTATGATACAGTTTTGAATAAAAATAATATACCAGATTCAGGACTCTGCATGTTGAGAGGTGGCGTTCAACGCTGCGTTTTAACTATTTTTTAATTTTATGCACATTTACCACTCACCACCTTGTAGTAGACGAGTACGAGTCTCGTACACGTATACACTCATATAAAATAAATAAATTATGCGCTATTACTACATATATATAGTAATTTTGATCTATACTTGTATATATGAATATAAACAGCTCTACACTTATTCTAGCGTTAGGCAGAAATAATATTGTGCCAGAACACCGTTCTCTGCATTTATTTTCAACTTCAAAAATATCTGGAAATCAAAATATAAATATAATCATTCCCTTGAGTGAAAATCATATCTCATTGAGTTTAGAATTAGACACTTTCCCATAACGCTTCAGTGCCCTAAATGGGAAAAAAGGTTTCTTTTCTTTGCTATTCCTTCTATTTAATATAAAAAAGGAGAGGTGCGTAAAACCAATTTAACTTTCAAAAGCTCTCTTTGAATAAATCATTAGTGTTATTTAGCCTCGTCTGAACGCTCACAAGCTTTTTAAATTACTATCTATACTTTAGTACAATTATCTTTGTTATTTATTGCTCAACTTGTAACGTTAAAACTATAAACTAAATTATATATTGTACATACTTTAAATGGAAAAGTTGTATATACAAAATATTTAAGTTAAGTTTTCGTGATTTAAAATTTTTTTTAGTATCCTAACTTAGTGTGATGCATAGTAGAAGAAGCTAGTGTCGAGACACTATTTTCTCTACTTTCCTGCTGAATCCTAAGCATCGCATTGTGAGTGGAGATATTAAGAGCTTCATGCATTGTTTTACCAAAGCGAAAACTTGATTTATTTCTCCAAGCGGAAGTTGAACCCACACCTATTGCACTTGTAGACAAAATATGGCACGACGACCTCATAATAATGAATGATCATAGAAATAATTTTAAAAGCTTTTGCCGTCGTCGCGTACCGGCAAAGCTAAGAATGACAGTTATGAATTCAATCTCACTTGAGGCAATGATTTATTTTAATTTTTACGCTCTGGCAAGGGATTGCACTCAACACACAATATCGAGAAAATTGTAGTGCGTATATTTTTTTGTTTATGATATTATATTATATAGGACAAGACGATATTCCTAAGTATCTTGTAAAATATATAATGTAGGGTTAGCTAGCTCGAAACAAAGTTGTAAAACTAAAGCTTTTCAAAATATCCTATTACTTTTATTTTAATTATGAAATGACCTGTGTCCAGGATTATCAGCTAAACTTAACAGCTAGCTTAACTAGTATAGAACCTTTATGTAGGCTAGGTACTAGTAGATTCTTAGAGTGGGATATCTAACACTGTAATTCAAGGAAAGCTTAAATTGGGACTTTCATATACAGCGTAAAATGAAACAAGACTACTGCATTATAAAATGCAAATAATAAATAATAAAATATAATTTAAAAACATCCCCTTCTCTGCTTTGTTCCGGTCTCACAAAATATACATAAATATCAAATTTTCGCACCCGACCTCCTTATTCATTAGGAATTGCTAATGTAATTTAACAATATGATAAAATAAAGCCAAAAGAGTAATCTGGAGGGTCGACATCTGTTCTTGGGTACTTTTAAAAAATATATATGAGAGTTTAATATACAAATTTAGTATGAAAAATACTGGTTTTGTATAACATTATGCAGTGTAGGAACTCATATTATGATATATATGAAATATCTAGGAATCAATCTTATTTTTAATTTCCATATCTTGTTATCGTCGTCGTTTTTATTTTTATTTTAACCATATTATAAATATTTTATTTTTTACGCGTCACTATGCGTATTTATATATACTGATAAAAAATATTTTTTATAAAAGTTTGTGGGTTCGAGTCCCAGTCGGGGAGAATGTATTATTTTCATTTCCCTTGCTCTGGCAACAAGGCAAAGCGCAGCGTTGAGGTCCTCCACAGAACACGCAATGCCTCGAAAGGCGGAAATCGGGGAACGGGGTGTCTTATCACAAGGTTCCTTCTACTTACGGTTCCTAGATACGGTATCTGATAAATATTAATTTAAATGACATTTCAAAAACAATATTTTTTCAATTACAAAACAAAGCAGCTGACAAACGCAACGGCTAGTGAAAAATTGGAAAGCCTTATTATGAAGGAAATTGCTGAAAAGCCGAAAAAGGGGCAGATCAAAAGTAAACAAAGTGGTTACACTTTGCAAACGCGATTATACCGCCCCGCAATTACGCTGTAAATAGAGACATTCGATGGGGTGGGCATAACAAATGATCACTCGCCGCGTATAAAGGAAGCTGGCATATTTGTGAGCTTAGAGAAAGAGAGGAAGTGATTATAATTATCATATCATATCAAATCTAGCTGGAGCCCGAAATGTAACTTTTTTTTTCTTTTTTTTTTTTTTTTTTTTCTCCGTTCCTGTTGGGGTTTCGGGAAATCCTCTTCTAGTGCTATACTCTCCAACAACCCTGCCAAATGTCAAATTTAAAGTTTCTTAGCAGCGTAGTATTGATTTGCGTTGTCTGACAGTCACTCTATCATCATATATATGTATATATATATATATATATATATATATATATATATATATATATATATATATATATATATATATATATATATATATATATATATATATATATATATATTAATAAATAGATAAAATATATTTTACTACTCATTATACTGCGCGTGTAATTTTTTTTACAATATATACACTATTATTAAAACTATGCAATTACTTTCATTTTTATGACACTAATTATCATTGAATATATAAGTTCTCGCAGTCTCTCTATATTCTATCTAAAATGGAAACTCAATTTAAACTTACAACCCATAAAAAAAACGCACAAGCATATAATAAAATTCGCACACACTCCGCCAAAGCAATTACCTTGCAAATAGAGCCGTCATTCGGAAACATAAAAAATTATCGCCTCATCTTTCTTCTAAATAAAAGAAGTCTCAAGTAATTTTTCTACAAGCTATACACATCGCGGCAATAAAAACTCGTCGAGTTGAGGACAACCTCATATATATCATTCCCGTTTTCGGACTTTGCGTCTGACGTTACTGAGAGAAAGTTTTAACGTGGAAAGTAATGGGTATGATGGAGTATAACAGTACGAGTAAGAGGGAAGTTTTAGATACACATCTTTTAAAATTAGGAATTTTCTACACTCTTCCCGCTTCAGATCAGATGGGATGATTGTTCTTATCAATGTATCTGGTAATTATATGGTTTTTGATATTGGCACAGTTTCAATATATTTTTGGAGGATATTTTAACGGTCAAATAAATATTTGAAATATGTGTTATAAATCTATGTATATCTTAAGATAAAATATCTTCATCATTTCATTTTCATCGTTATTTTAAATAAAACTGTACTTTAACTGTGACCATGGACTATTGTAAAATTTTCAAAACTTCGGAAAATATACCTTCTTAAATCATAGATTTGTTGTACCAATAAAAATCAGCTCCCAAGCAAGGTCGAATAGTATCGTTAAATATCAACTTGTATGACGTAAAATAGAAAAAAAAATACCTTATTTATTTAAAAAATACCTTTTTACGTTAAGTATCTTCTAGACATTTAATTTTAAAAAGCTCTAAAACGTTTAATATGGCAAGATGAGGTAAAATTGTTCATAGTCACGCTCCTTATTACCCTCCTAAGGTTGAGATTTTCACTCTAATAGCATTATAGCCTTAGGAACGTTTCATATATTGGCAAAAAATTGAAAGGCGATATCCGAGGCCCGATTTGGAAAGTAATTTTAAATTATTGCACGGGTTAAGGCGTCTTCTCCTATTTTATGATGGAGCAACCCATTTGGTGGATATTTTCCAGAATATGGTAATCGTTGGTGGCTGAATCGTAGATAAACGTAACTAAACGTAGATATTGCAGAATCAATCCATTTGTGCGTAGAATAATTACTGTCATAATGATACAGATATGGTTATTATGAAATTATATATATTTAAACATATATTATATTTTATCGCTAATAGAAATTATTTACGCGTACAATCCCATGAGATCTGTCAATCAAAAATTGTCAATGATTGTCAGAAATAAGTTATTTTAGTATAAATAACTTAGATTTGTATAGATTTAGCTCTTGACGCCAAATTGAAACTTGAACTTCCCAAGTAACCATCGAGGTGTTGTATTTACCGCGACCTCAACCGCTCGTTATTCGGAAGTGACAAGAAATTATTTGATTAAAGTGGGCGCGAATACATTTAATGAATTTATTACAATAGCTATATTTGAATTATTGATTAGTCTTTATTGAAATTGTAGCAGCAGTTAGTAAATAAAGACTATATATGGTTATTTCCAAATCGATTCTCATCCAAGAAAAGTTAAGATTTGCAATATTTCCAATTTTTTTAGGTTTGATCGAAGTATTTCCTATCTTATTGCAGAATTAACTCTAACTTTATATTGAACGTGAATTATCTTAAAGGGTAGTAAGTATTGGTCTTGCAACTTGTTTGTTGAACGTAGCTTCGTATCCATGCTCTTAGATTTCATACCTTAAAACTAAAAACTTAACCCTAACAGGATCACGTTGTTGTCCGTCTTTCGTCTGTCATCAAGCTAAAATTAGTATCAAATATCCAAAAGCCTATAGTCGCTTGGGACACAGACAAAACCAAATTTCGAAGTCAACATAATCAAGCACGAGCATTTATGCTTCATTTTGTAATATTTTGCATGAAATCATTGCATTGCATTGGAAAACTTCAGCCAGGTTGTTCTTAGCGCTACTTCGTTCTTACCCTTAATGATAAAGTGATAGCTTAGTAAAATAATATAAATATTTATTAAAATTTTGTATGCATATGCATTTCTAAGAGATCTCGAAACATGAACATCACACAACTTTATACAAAAATGCAGTAAGGACTCTCAACGGTGAATGTCGAAGCTCTTATGTGAATAATGTGGAGGACTATTCAAAATCTGACTTTAACATTTTTGAATACTACGAACATGAACGTTATTTTTACTACAAATATTTTATTTTTATATTGTCTTAACACGTCAAGAGTGTGATATTGTATAGCGACAGACCGACCGACCGACTCACGGTCCTAACCACCAGATTGGGTGAAGCTGGGATCTGGGATGGTACACAACCACGTATGACTTTTACTAATCCTCGACCTATCAAAGACCCAATACATGACACAGGAATTAATCACTAGGGCTGATCAGTCCCTTAACTACCTCTTGGCTGTCCGACAGCAAACAAACTTAATATAAACTTGCGGGTATATATTTTGGCTACTAATAGGCCAAAGTGGATATCCTTGACTCCGATGGCCGGAGGCAAGGTACCTTGTATGTTAAAACAATAAGTAAATATTTTTTTATAAAACTACACCATGTCATTTTATATCAACAAACAGTATAAATATACAAATATTAAGAAGAAAAAAAAAATTTAAGGAAGGCAAATTGTAGAGCTTCACTTAATTAATGCTTTTCTTACAACTTTGTACTAAACGCACAATCTCATACAAAATAAATATAATTGACAAGTAGCATCTTCCGGTCGGATTGCGTTCACAGAGACACCGACGATTTATTATTCTATATAGGAAAGTAAGCCATTGACCAACACAAAGCCATTGGTATTATCCATAAACATTGACAATTCCGCCGGCGGTCAGACCGCTGTTGAACATCAGATCTAATATAATTCCGAGCATTGAACAAACAGCGATATCGTCGACGATAAAAATGTTTTTTGCAAATATTTTGTAAAATTCACCCAATCGTTCTTGATCTGCAAGGAAAATAGCAACGTGGTGCTACGTAATAGAATTGTGAATTGAACATCCGTCAGACTCGCCCCAGGCAGACGATGTCCGGGTCTAATTCATCTTTATACTGTTATACTAGAGGCCTTTTTTTGGACTTTGCGAGTTTAAGTAGCTCCAAAAAGGGCCATTCTGTTAAAAATCCACGCTAGGTATTCCTGTTTTCTTAATATTTTCACAATATTGCGCTTTATTCGTGGGGAATAAAATTGCTTTTTATGTAGCTTTCTATACTCAAATGGGATCCATGTTTAAGTTTAAATTTGTTTTTTCAAGTAATTAAGCCATTTCGCTCCTCTATTTGGCGTTTAAATATTGTAAAATTAGTGAGTTGCAAGCTTTTATGTAAATAGATGTATTTTTAAACGTTACCTGCAGCGTCGTATTTCCAAAACGCTTTTATTAAAAACATAACAAAGAATAAATTACTTTTTAACAAGTGAAATATTCATGCAATTTATTTGATTAGTGTTAAAAATTCATACAATTTAATTAATTTAATATATATCGCCTGTAGTGTACATTTCGACTAAGACAGAAAGCTTAGATTTACAAACATCGAGTAGGATACGGTTACGATGGGACTGGAGAAAAGACACTACTGAAAAAATACGAGCACCCCTCGGAGGGAATGTATGAAGAGATTGATGACAATAGGCGAGGCTAAAGAGGTATGCGGGGACCGTAGCGTTTGGTGACCCGTTCCCTCTAACATCTCCCTAGAGAAAAAGTATATATTTAAGTTAAGTAAATAATAAAAATAAAAAAAAAAAACCATCACTATATTTAACAGCTATGAATCAAAATAAAAACGTTATATAGCAGTAGCTACAGTAGAATTTTTAGTCAATTTCTCGTTTGACACAATTGAATTTGATCTTGGAGTAAATCAAGTTTCAAGGCACGGAGAGTGGTTGCCTTTGGACGTATTCAGCCTTAAGTGATAGAAGCTGGCGGGTTTTGAGATCTTGTTTTATTTATTGAGCTTCTAGACTAAGCTATACTTCATACGTATATATATTGCTATATTGTAATATTAATTTTGTTTAATATGAAGCTATATTGTAGTTAAGAAAATTTAACTGTCTTTTACTCAATATTATTATTATTAAACAATATTAAAAAACTCCGTAAAAAAAACTGTTAATACAATATTCATGGGTTTGTTTTGCCTTTATAGTATATTATTGTCTTACTAAGCAAAGGCTATAATTTAGTGTAGAACAAATGTAGTGTATGTAAATCTTCTAGGAGAAGAATCTAGTCTTCCACGGGTTCACCGTGCGTGTTCCGGGTTCATCGCGTTGTATGAGGAAAAGCTCAGAGCTTCTACTAGTGCTATTACTAAATTAAAAAAATTAAAATTACTTCTCGCTCCGTCTTCGACTGCATATAAATTAACTCTAAACCTATTCCTGCTCAGTTCGCTAGTAACTTCGAAGTACTTACTTGTTATAATTTCAGACATATCCCGTATTTAGTAATATAGACAAAGATAGAAAAATACTTTAGAAACATACCTTTTTCATATTTTTTTTATGAAACCGATGATTCTATGTAATTATAAATTATGAAAAATTATAATAAAATCTTAATCACACATATTTATTATTCATATTTCTCAACTTGCACCATCCAAAACGCCTTTGTGTCGTCGTCCGCCGCGGGTTCAGATGAATCGTTTGAGGCTACTTAACAAGTCTTTGTACTGAGTTCTGGCGGTCGAAGGCCAATCGGTGCCGCAAATTGACTGTCAGCCCTCTGCCTCGTTCAGTTGTTAGTGTCATAACTGGGCTGATGTAAAACAAGTTGTGTTATTACTGTGGATGTTCTAAAGGAATTATTATAGGAGGAAGGGCGTCATTTTCAAGGTCTGGCTATTCACGTAACGGTCGTGGGTTCAATTCCCAGTTAGGGAGACAATAAAAATAAATAACAAGACAAAACAGATCATTGAGTTCCGCCACTCAACACGCTATATCTCGAAAGGCTAAAAGCATGTTGTATTTTTAATTTACACAATAAATAAATAAAGAGTTTCACGCTATATCCAGCATATTAGGCAGAGGGAAACTCTCCGTTCCCGAATTTTCGAGACACTGCGTGTTAAGTGTTTATTTTACTTACATAATCATGTCAATGTAAACCCTGCTACTGTAGCTGTCTTATATCTGTATATAGTGTTCTTGAAGTGGATTCCAACAGACTAGTATCTCTATAAATTCATTTGCCAAAGCTAATTACGAAATTAGAACATTAGTAGCATCTTGTGCTCGTATCTAAATAACGATTATTATTGTATTAGGAGGGACAGTCGAGAGAATTTGGGGATTATTAATATGAATTAGCTGTTATGAGAAATGTATTTAGTACTATCACTTTCTTGCTATGTAAATGCATACAATTGTAGTGAAGTTAATAAAAGTTTTGGTGTTCTTGACGGGTTAGTGGTTCGATTCCCACTCAAAGCAATGTTATTATTACCGTTCATTGAAATCCATGAACTTATTGGATGATGAAATTAGTGTAATGTACCCAAAATAATCATATTTGCAACTTTTTATTTCGAAATATCCACGGAATTGGGATTTGTTTGAAATAAAATCGAGTTGTCTACCCAATAAAAACCGCCGCGAGCCACCGAGATTAAATATTGTATATGTTTTTTAATAAGCGATGAGAAAGGATTATTTATATGTAGAATTTATAAACGATATATTAAAGTAAATCCGGGAACATCGATGATATTTGATGAGATATCAAAAAAAACATCAAAACAAACGAAGAAAGATAAGTATAAGTATTTGTGTAGTATAAGCTGGTAGGGCTAGTTTTAAGTACAGTGACATATCAACTACAGCCAAAATCTCCTTTCTTAAATATATATGTTAATTAAAAGATATTTTTCTTTGTTACAGATGAACCCATATGAAGATATGATTCGATGGGACCTGAGTAAGTGAGAAGACCAGATGTCAGGATGAGCGGGAAACGTGGACCATTCAGGAGTTTTGCTATCAGCCTCATACAGATCATCACTATTATATGTCAAGGTACCAATATAACAATTATATACAAGCTAACTTCGATTTTATTCTTTATCATTTTATATATATATATATATATATATATATATATATATATATATATATATATATATATATATATATATATATATATATATATATATATAATTATTTTATCAAAGAATGCTATAAACTTTATTACATCACATTATCGTTTCGATTTAACCCTCTATAGCGAAATTACATCAAACACTTCTCTTGTCTCATGTGTCATACATACTATCCTTAATTAATTCCTTTTGCCCACAAGAACAAAGCCGCATTAAAAACTAGTATTGATATTGTTTTTGTTTTATATCATAGTGCTTTTTGAAGCATTCTCTATGCTTCGTGAACAATCCGCTCAATATAAAACTTTTTTGTGCATATTTTTGGCCCGATGTTCAGAACATTTTGCTATAGTCCATTGTCATGAGAAGAACCGTAGAATATTTTCATTACCAAGTTTCATTTTATCTATGTATTAAATTTTTTTTTATTTAATATCTGCCTTATTTGGATTTATATAGATGTTATAATTATAAATATTCTTTATTGTACTAAAAAAAAACATATGACTAACAACATTAAAAAAAAGTAGTACACAAAGGTGCACTTATACCCTATAAGAGATCTCTTCCAGCCAACCTATGGTAGTCTTCAGTCTTTGGAGGTATTAGGATAGGCAAAGTGAATTGTGTTAAGACCTAGCTGTACTCACTTTCTGCCCATATTTTTCTGTTGTAAAAAGAATAATTGTATTATTAAGATCTTTATGTAATAAATTCTTATAGAAAAAAAATATATGAGTCATATTTACGTAGTGAAGTGACTTTGCTAAAACTACGAATTAATTAATAAACAATAAACAAAAACCTACTTTGATTGGATGAAACTATTAGAGACATTCACATTCGAGACAGCACTCAAACTATGTACTACAAAATGAAATATTCTGAAGAAACAAATCATAATATTCACCATAAATGAAACTGTTAATGGGCCAACTAACTTTTACAAATTACTTGAAAACTTTTCAAATAAAACGGCTCCAAGTCAAAGGGCGAGAGACTTGGTGAAGACAATATTTAAAGGGTTCCAACTTCGGTAATTAAATCTTACTTCATATGTCTTTGCTACATCTGTGTTAGATGTGGTGTCAATCAATTTAACTGTAGTTCACTTTTGTTTAGTTTAGTTCATAACTTTGTAGCTACGGCATATAATACTTGTTGACTTCGCTTTGTTCACGACTACTGTAGTTGCGTATTTAATTTTATTCAAAATGAGAAGTTAAAGCTTAATTTTTTTAATGTCCAAAAAAATTCCCAGCGATTCACTAAAGTTAATACCTAAGACCTGAGAAGAACCGGCGCAAGAAACTCAGCGGAACTTTTCTTTCTTTTTTTAAAATTGGTTGAAAGCAATCTTCAATTATTTATTATTGACAGTGATACATTTGAAGCAGACTGGAGCGAGCACTTCATTCCTAAGGCGTGTTAACATTTATAAAATCATTAATTAATTCGTTAATAACCTTTAACACACAAATGTCTTTTCACAATTCTTTTAAATTATTGATAATAAAGGTACAGGTATATCTATACATTTAAAATTTGTAAATAATTTATATAAATAAACTAAATAAGCGAATTTTAAGGTATAAACTATAAACAAATTAAATTTGTATTGAATTCTGCTTTTAGCCTAAGAGGCCAAACGGAAATATATATAATATTATAGAATAAAACAAAACGCGGTGGTCCGCCACTCAATACCTCCCTCCCAAGATTCCCTATGCCTACCCTGCTATGTGTGATACAGCGTGAAGCTATTTAATTAAACTTTAATATAATTATTAATATACAAATAGTCCTTTGGACCTGCACTTAGTCAAGCATTATCAAATATTACCATATTGGTATTGGTGTATGTCAAATATTGTCTAGAAATACTGTAATGTCCATAGAATTTTGTCATTTTAATATGACAAGGGATTAAAATGCTATTTCATCACATCACAGCCGAGCAAAAAGGCATTCCTCTCCACATCGATACCTGAATGTGGACAAGAATGCTTTGTTTAGAACTTTTGTATATGAAATTTTATCAAACTAAGCTGAAACGTGTTAGCTGCGGTGCGCCAATTAAATTTGATAACAACTGCATAATAATGAAAGTTCAAAAGTTACGCTTAAAAAGCCAAATTTCGAATTCCAATTTCATATATTGTATTAGTAGAAAAAATGAAAAGTGAGGAACGAAGTGATGTGCCACATATATGACTGTTGTTAATTAATCACTATGTGTTTGATAAAATGAGAATTATTTAGAAAAAAAGTACGTAATAAATTTTAGCGTGTTCACCATCCATAGGGAGTACAATGAAGTAGCTTATACAAGTATATGCATAATTAAATATCTGTTTTAACAAAGTTATTAAGATTTACGTAATCAAAGTTGAGATTTATCCGGGATTAGGATAGGCGGGTACTTAATTTTTCATTGTTTAATTTCCGTACTGAAAACTGTGAACATTAACAGTATCTCTTACAAAGCGCTTATTATCGGCCTATCCCAAGTTAATGAAGAATGTCTCGCCTGTCTACTTGAATTTATTGTTGGGAAAAATGTTGTAGCGTTACATTTTTAAATAAGAATTTATGTAGTATCACTTTTATTGGTGACTATTCACTTCTAGCTTTTAATTTTTGTGAGTCATAATTTCCTTAACACTGCTATAAATATGACAAAGCGTAAAGTAAAAAAAAAATACTGGCTGGCTTTGTCAAGCTTTGTCTTTGTCAACTTATATTACATTTAACTAATTATTTAATTTGAGGTACGAACATACATACAATCGTCCCGTATACATTCAATACATACATACTTTTTTAATGTATTGTAGTGTGTTTTTATATATATACATATATATATATATATATATATATATATATATATATATATATATATATATATATATATATATATATATATATATATATATATATATATATATATATATATATATATATATATATATATATATATATATATAGCTTCACGCTGTATTCCGCACATGACAGGGTAGGCAGAGGGGAACCGTAGGAACTTAATGTTAAGACACTCCGTTCCCCGCTTTTCACCTTTCGAGGCATTGCGTGTTGAGTGGCGGAACTCAACGACGCGCTTTCTGCCTTGTTACCAGAGCGAAGAAAATGAAAATCATTCTTTCTCCCCAAGTGGGAATCGAACCCACAAACCGTTGCGTATGCCTCTGCACTACGACGGTCCTCTATATTTAATATGAAATTTTTATCTTAATTCTAGATATATATTAATAAATATAATATATCTCCACATAAACAACACTCCTATTAGACTATTGATGGAAAAAGAAAAAATTAAGCAAAATTATAAACGTACTAAAACGTGTTTTAAATTTCAAGTTTACTGCAATGCGTTCGTGTTATTGCTCTTTTCTATTAAAAATGTACATTTTATATTTGCTACAAAATAATCAACGTTAATAGCGGTATGATAATTTAGTATGTGGGAGTATATTTGAGTCCATACTAACGCAGTACCCTCAATAGCAGGTTCGATTCTCGTTCGGGGGTGTATTTAAGCTTAGATTATTGTTCCAAAGCATACTATACCTAAATCTAAATCTAAACTATATCTAATCTATACTATATCTAAATAGGCGGAAAGTAGGAATTAAAAAAAAAGAAAAAAATCGTTTAGCAAGCCATAGATTCACCGTATATGTTCACATCACGTTACAGGGAGAGAATTTCAGAACTGTGCCTCGGATTTGCGCCCCTCGTGTAGGCTTAAGGGGCCCCTTTAAAATGACGATTGATCCTCACTTCTATTTATTCGTAATACATATGAGTATATGAGTGTGTAATTTTAAGTTATTGTAAAAAATCATTGTGATAAACTTATAAATAATATTTAATTTAAAATATATTTATTATACTAGGATCAGTATTGATGTTAATTATTTTAATTAATCGTTGTTTTTGAATATGAATTTGCTTTTATTCTTACAGTTTTAACAGAGGAGCCGAGGTTTGCGGAGCCAATACCCAACGTGACGGTAGCGTTGGGTCGCGACGCCAGCCTGCCATGTGTTGTGCAGCATCTTGGCACCTACAAGGTAATTTTAATAAGTTTTTCTCATTAAGTATCCAGATAAAGCAGTTTGTGGATAGTGTGTTAAAATACTCAATTTTAATGATATTAGAGTGTTGGGTGGCGGAACTCAACACTGTTTTATTTTTTAAATATATAGTTTTTATACTTTATAATGAGAAATTGTTCCCTCCTATTCTATATCTTTCATAATTGACATTAAATATCTCTCTCTCTCTCTCTCTCTCTAATCATTCTAATCTAGTAAAAAAGTCCAAAATGATAACATCACATAAAACAGTAGGTATATTATACTAAAATTGCACCGAACAAAAGAAAACACGCTTCTAAAATTCAGTATTCGACTTCCAGCATATGCATTTTAAATGTAAAAAGTTACCCCTCGTTTATTCGAACGAAAAATGGAGACAAGAGTACTATATCGGTATTCCGAGCTGCAAATTTCCTCGACAAAAAATATAAAGTGCCGGCACTGTATCTTTCTAATCTCGAGCGAGTGTTTCGGCGTAAGTTACGGGTGGTTTCGAATATAAAGGCGTTTTGATAGAAAATTTATACAGTACAGTACAGTACAGTATGGTACAGAGATGCTGGCTGGATACAGGATGGTTAATAAGATGGGAATGAAAGTTCAATTTTTTTTATATTTGATCACAAAATAACAAGATGCAGAAGGGGAATTTGATATCTTTCATACTTTTTGCATAGTAAAGGATTTTACATTGACTTTTATGTGCTTTCCCATAGGATACCTACAAGCTATAACTCCTCTATAGGTTACTTACCTATTATATAGTGTTGAAAATTTTTATTGTAAAATCGTCTCATAATCTTCAAAATTATCACTTTTAAAGACAGATGGTAAAAGAAGGTTATTTTTTTCTACTCACAAATGACGGCTAGTATTTTTAAAGCTAAAATCTAAAGATTGTGCTAGAATATTTAAGAATGTTCTCAGTTTGTCTCTACTTATATTGATTGAAATTGAGACATCGATCTGCCAGCTCGCGCATGGACGGAAGTGCAGCGTCGCCAACTTTCCAATTTTGAATTTTGATTCACTTTATGAAGTCAGTCAGAATGCTTACTGATGGATGCAGGATCTAAAGATCGAACTTTATACTTAATCTCGCCCAAGACTCTCCGATCAGATTCACCGTTTTAACATGAATTTAATGTCGCACTTGGTCTTGATAAAGCGGATAAATGGAAACTATTCATTACGCTGTGCGAGGCTCAAACCCACAACCGTCGCGTATAAATTCAGACGCTGTGGTCAAGTAAAGCGGGCATACAAAATAAAATAGCAATTAATATTATTAAATATTATTATGTATTAAATATTATATACTTAAATAGAAGATAGTACTTAGTACTAAAATTTTTGATATTTTACTTAAATTTACTATTATTCTTTATTTTTCCAAAACAATACCAGAAAGGTCTTTTATATTTAACATTGAAATATTCTATTTCAATAAACATTTAAGTGTCATTAAGATAGCAAAGTATACAATAAAAACGAAGGTATAAAATTATAGAGCGTCTCTACCATTACGCGGTTTTAGAAAACGTTAACGCGACCTTCTCAGGTATAACAAAATAGGTTGATGTGAATCTAAAATATAATGTAATTTTCTTATCTGTAATCCCCCTCCGATGTGAGGTTACGACAATTTTATTAAGACAATTTGGTCTTTTCTGAAATTTTATAAATAATTTGGTACGTTTTAGATGATTTTTTTGTTCAATTTTTGTGATTTTTTGGAAAAAGCATATACGAGTACGTGCCCTAGTTGTAACTTTAACTTATTGAAATGAAAATCTTGTTAATGATATAACCATCGTTTATAGCTAGTTTCTGTTATCGTCTTAACAGTGTCACATTGAAAAGCTTTAACATATATCGAAAATAATACTTATAGTTCTAATATTACTAAAAAATGGGAAATAATACCAATAATGGGAATCGAACCCAGAACTATTACTATTATTTTCATAAAATTTTTATAGCATTTATGACAAATCACAGTCAACATATATTTAATTTGAGCTATATGCAATACCTGAGCTAGAAATACTCACGATCTGTCAAAAACGTCTCTTTCACAACTTGGACTCCTTCGTACACCTGCGACCCTATTACTTTGAAATATCACACGAGATTGATCGCTATGCTATTGAAACGTCGCTGTGAGTAAACAGTATTTAACAGGTAATTATATTGTGAAACGTAGATTTAGTATGTATTTAGTATAAGAAAAATTTGTATAGCTTAACTTAGCTTTATGCTTTTGTGCATAAGAATATAGTAAAGTAGCTAGAAAAAATCTATTATTAAAACACTCCTTTCCTCACTTTCCGCCTTATTTTTGAGGGATTCAAGTTGCTAAGCACGGAATTCAACAGTGAAAATAATTCTTATCTCCATGCGAGAATTGAATCCGCACCCAATTATAGGTTTTATTCAACTTGCGTTGCGTTATCGTACAAAAACTATATCTATGATAAAATAGTTAAAATAGAAAGCTATTTGATAATCTTATACCAAGTGAATAACTGTAAGTATGTATTAAGTACAACTTCATAGACCCAACTAATCGCTATGATCGTGTCGCTTATGTTGAACGACGTACGGGGACCGCCCTCTGGAGTACGAAGGAGGCTTTGGACACACCCATTCACTTCTAGATGATATTAACCTTCAGTTTACCTTGTATAAAAATAGATTCATCTTTAAAGAAAACATAATATTTTTATTAGTCAATTAAATATTAAAGAAAAATAGTGTTCTTCAATTTATGCTGACTCTACCCACTGTATGGATATAATTAAAAAAAAATGATTTTAAGCTACATGATGTATATTGTGCAAAGTAGAGTTAAGCAGAGGGAATCTAGTGTTAAGAAAATTCATTCCTTGCTTTCTGTCTGAACTTAAGGTCGCGCTATATCATGTTACCAAAGCGCAGAAATGAAATTAATAATTGCCTCAAGTGGGAATCGAACACACAAGCACGTTTAAGGTCAGCCAATGCACAACTGCGCCACGATGAAGATTTTTTATATATTAGAAAAAACATTATACACCCTTTTGCCAAATGTTTAACTAGACACACCAAAACAAAAATGTAGAGCAAATAACGAATGAAACTTTACAATTCTAACAGTATAGATAAATTGATAGAAACGGCCAGTTACAAATACTCGTACGCTAATTACTTTGCTACATTCAAAGGGAAAGTCATTCACTTTCCAAAATGCCATTTCGTCTGGAAGAGAGATTTCCCGCGGGACAGTACTACACGGCAATTGGTTAAAGATCGGCTGTAACCGTAGCTGTGTGGTTATTTTTAGCCCGCGGACTCGCCTGCGTCATCGTATTATTAATTAAATAAACTAAACTCCATTGGTGTGCTTGCTCCATGATAAGTTTTGATTGCTTGGAAATTAAAAATTCGACCTATGTTGATAGTTGATATTTATAGCCAATTCAATGACACAGTTATTTAGTAGCCATTTTGTCGAACAAAATATTACATAATATTATTATTAATGAATATTAAACTTACATTAAATACGAATTATTAAACTTACATTAAATATTAAGAGAGTTTGACCATAATATAACATTAAAAACTGCGTGTACACCCACCCGTTTACCTGTTTCTGAGATGAGTGTGCACAAACGCACAGACAAACAGACACAAAAAAGTGACATTCCTATCATATATGCTCCCAAAAATCATTTTTGTCATATATGTTTCATGCACAGACAAAGATTTTTATATGTATATTATTATATCTGTCGATTTTCCTGAAAATTTGTCAAATCTGAACATCGTTTCAGTAAAAAAATTATTAAGATATTTTTAGCGTCATGTTGTATTATACGCATATTGCTGAGAAAGTAGAGGCAAGCTAGTGTTAAGGTACTCCGTTCTCGGTTCCAGCACACGTGAGTGCGACATATTGTGTGCTTAGTGGAGGAGCTCAACACCGCACTATGAAGAGGAAATGAAAATAATATATTTCCTCAAGTGAAAATCGAATCCACACAAGAGTTTATAATTAGACACTGTGTCACGACGACAGCCTTATATACTATTGAACCACTCGGTACTTTGCTCGCTAGAACTAGAATCTATTCATCGAACAAATTGAATTTTATTCGTCCGTATGTAGTTATATACATTACATTATCGTAATTTCCATAAGAATTATTGATTGTTTAAAATAAAAAAATAGAACTTATCTTAATATTTAATACAGATATTCAGATCCAGAGTCTTGTGTCAAGCATGATGTCATTCTACTAAGTGCATGACTGACTGCAGTACTGCACCAGAACTCTACCAGGGAAATAAGCTCCCTTAATCTGTCACTTTTAGACCATTAAGGTTTTAGCCAATTAATAAAACAAATATTTTGATGCACTTTTGGCGGAACAAAATACTTTAAATTGATTTATTTTTTTTACATATGAATCGATTTAAACATTAAGTTAGGCTTAGTTTTAAAACTGCATAAATTTTAACAATCATTATTTTGGATTTTATTACATTGATAAATGTCCCTAATCTACCATGTGTGTATATATATATATATATATATATATATATATATATATATATATATATATAATATATATATATATATATATATATATATATATATATATATATATATATATATATATATATATATATATATAATATATATATATATATTATATATATATATATATATATATATAAATTTCAACCCAGAATTTTTTTTTTTATTTTATCATTAAAAAATATTTGGGTTATATATATATACTAAAAAACACTTCAACGGTATTCACGAAATATTCACAAACGCTCCCAAAAGGCGCATCGCAACCTTCTCAAAAGCAAATTAACGTCGTTTAATTAATTATTAGCTAATTTGGACGCGTAATAAATTATTAAATTTCAACCCCTTATATTATATTTTGTCACTTATTTATTTTCATTTAGGTTTCATGAGCTTTTTATGTATATCAGAAGCACCTACCTATAAGTGTATAGGTATAACAACATATGTATATATATATATATATATATATATATATATATATATATATATATATATATATATATATATATATATATATATATATATATATATATATATATATATATATATATATATATATATATATGTGCATACATTAATATATATTTATATCTAATTTGCTAACAGAAAGAAAGGTAAATACACTCCGTTTCTCTTTATCCTGTATTTGTTAATTAGCAGAAATTAAGTAAAAAAAAATTAAAATAACTCCCCCAAGTGTAGATTGAACCTACAACCAACATAACCAATAGGTTCTAAGTAAAGAAAAAATATTTTTACATTATACACGTTCGTATAGCTTAGTGGTCAGAGTGCTTGGACGGTCTCTCAAAGGCACGGGTTCAAATCTAAGTACTTTAAAATTTCTTTACGTTTTCTACAAATTACTTTTGTTTCCTTAGTGTTAAATAACATTTTAAAACACTTGAACATTGTGGCAACACGCCACGATGGCCTCTATGTAAGTAAAAATAAATAGTATTAAAAACACAAAATTACCTACAAAAGAGCAATAGATTAATATATTTTCGGTACACTTTGTTCGCACAGGGGCATGATGTAGCGCGCACCGCCGTCGGCCGCCAGTTAACCCGCCGGACTGCATGCCAATTAAATTATTCATGAGGCGGCTCTCTGTTGTCGTTTAGATAATAATTAGAGATTCTAAGCTTATCTTACTGTTATAATTTGTATAGCTTCTATTAATACACGCTATATTGTAATATTAGTTGTAAAAGATTGAATTGGATTTAAATTTGATCGTTGAGTTCCGACATTCAACACGCAAATCCTCAACAAACGGAAAGTGGGGAGCGGAGTGTCTTAACACTAGGTTCTCTCTACCTATGCTTCTATATTCGTGAAGCTAATTAACTTCAGATTTCTTTAATATTATAGTAGATGAAAAACATAGAGAACCTAATTTTAACAAACTCTGTTCTCCGCTTTCAGTTCAGTTTTAATATAAAGTGAATCTAACGCCACGGCCCGTCATTTTTTTAAAAAAATATTATGGAACTTATCAAAAAATTCAAATTCATCTTATTAGTTTATAATTCAAGGTAAATTAATCCTTTTTCACTGTCAACACTAAGTGCATTATCGTGTAATGAAAGAGATATGAAACAGAGTGTTTTATCTCTACATTCCATCTGCTAACCTTCCTTTGGATTGAGTACGAAAAATACCTCATTTTTATATACTTTTTTAATATTTTCTAATATAATAAAATGTATAAAGCTTAAAACGATTGAGTATATTAACAAAAATGTGTAGTTCCATTTTATAGCTAAAGTGTATTTAGCAATCAATGTTGCGGTCATGCAATTGACTTTTTAATTTACTTTAAACAAAAGGAGGCAGCGATTGAAAAATTCAAGGGAAACTGATGAAAACCACACAAAGGCTGAATTAAACTTACATTCGGCTCTCTTTGATTTTTTTTACTGCTTAATAAGAGGTACGGCTATACTGTACGGATTTTTTTTTTTTGAGGCAAAGTGCCTCCGTTTTCTAGTACTACTACTGTTTCATAAGTATATCAGATTATAGTAGCTACTGTATTTAACAGTATAAGTGTTTGTAATTAAAATAATTTTATTGCGTCAGCCGTTTCCTTTTGATTGTTGGAATTTGAAATATTTGTACAGCTTATAATAACGTTTTGATGAGAGTTTTATTTGTAAAAATATATTAAATTTAGACTCAAGGAAATCTTGATTAAATTTAGTATTAATTATATAATAATTACGGAAACGTGTCAGAAATTTAATTTAAACTGAACCGTTGCTATATTTGGATGTTAATATATTGACATACATTTTCATTTTCATTTATATTTATTTATATATTATATTATAGTAATAAAAACAAAGTTGCTTTCCTACAAAAAAGTCGACAATACCCAAACAAATTACCCAACGGATTTTTAAGCGGGTTTTACTATAGATAAGTTAAACGTATGAACGCTGAATGAATGATGCTGCGCCACGCAGCAGCGTAGTACTAATCTGTAAATGTGACGGTTGTGGGTTCCTTTCCTTTTCAAGGGAACAAATTAATTAATTTACTCAATCCCGTAAAAGGAAAAATGCCAGAGTTAAGTTCCGCCGATGTTGCCGAATTAACGGATTTGTCTAGTTTCCCTCTGTCTCTACCCTGCTATATTATGCGGGGAAAACGTGAGGTATTTTTTTCATTTAAGAAAGCAGCTTCACGCTGTTCATTCCGTTCTGCACTATCAACTAGAGTACCATCTATACCCCAGAAAGGGCATCGAACCACGAACTACCGCTTTAACAATCATATTGCAGAATAATTTCTACGTAATATTTTAATACAACTATGTATATAATAAGAGTTCCTAGCCATTTCTGATTAGTTGAAGTTTCAACCGCATTTCGCGTTTCGAGCCATGCGACCGCTTTGTTGAATAAACAGCGTGTCAAAATCCAACCCTGCCGTAATTAAACAAGGGTAAAGGAGCTAAAGGGGATGATACACACTCGTCCGAGCAATTTTTCGGTGTAATTTTCTAATTGGGTGCTGTAATTTATTGTTATAGGTCGTTATTTATATTTACTTACATAATTATAAAGAAAGAAAATGAGATCATGTAGGTATACTCATTTATAGGAGTGAAAATGAGAAGGATGTGACAAATTAATATAAAATTAATGTAATATTTTTTTAAAACTATTATAAATAAGAATATAACATGATTTGTAGTAGCACCAAGCTTCGTATTTCAAGCTATTTCTTATTATTTTTAAAGGAAATTTTATTTAAAAATTGTTTTATTTTCTTATTTAAAGCATTACGCGTTGTATAATTTAGTTAGATATTATACATAGAATTTATTTTTTAAGAAATAACTTGAAGGAATTATCCCTCTTATATTTTGTATGGCAACATATATTTAATTCATTATATATCACTTTACCGCAGAGCGATAATTACGCACTAAAAGACAGTAAGTTTTTATGAATTAAACCAATACCACATTTCTTTTAAGAAACTACACATATATATATATATATATATATATATATATATATATATATATATATATATATATATATATATATATATATATATATATATATATATATATATATATATATATATATATATATATATATTCTTCTCCTGTAAACTAAATCAATGAATGCCTCAGTTTTATAAAAATAATACAAAAATAAAAAAGAATAAAGTTTTAAGTAAATTCATATTCAAACAACGTATTTCGCATACGTTAGCCCAACACAACGCGGCCATATGTAATCGTTGTAACCTGACAAGCGGTCGTAACAGATGCTCTGTTATTATGTTATTTATTTATGTTATCTCCATGCATATACTACACTAAACAAGCTATGCAGAGAAAATTTACTCTCCGTTTTCTACTTTCTGCCAGTTTTAGACGTGTTGCATATGGATTTGCGGAATTCAATATCATCTTGTGTCTTACCTGAGCAGAAAAATCAAAATATTTCATCGTCTGCAACCTGAACCCACAATCGTCGCGTTTATAATCATATTACATTCTACTAACCCATCATAGCATCTAAAGAAAATCAAATTATTGTACAAACAGAAAAAAGTGCTATAGCTCATAAACACATCAAAAAAACCTTCACGCCATTTTCCGTAAATAATAGGGTAGACTGACGGAATCCACTTTCCGCACAATTTTTCCGACATTGCCAGTTGAGTGGCCGAATTCAACGCCGCGCTTTGTCTTGTTCCCATTGCGAATTAATCCCATCAAAATTAATTTTAATATTCCCTCAATATGGCATCGAACCCACAAGTATAGCTTGCTAGAGTGTGCTCACTTTGACCGTTACTGACTGTGTCACGTCACGTCGTTTATCTATTTTCTGGTAAAAATTTGATCAAGTGAGAAAAGGAAGGCAGACAGCTTTTATTTCTGTAATAGCATCCTGTTTTCGTTTCCAATTTGTTGAAGGAATGTAGTTGGCCCGGTCATACTTTTATAGCTACCTTTTTCCTTCTGTATATTACGAGTGTGTATGTATATGTATATAGCTATTGATGTTATTGACATTTTTGAGAACAATAAGTAGTTCTTTACTGTGTGTGGTATGATATTAAATTAAATAGAAAGTAAAAAAAAATTATCTTCCTCGTTATTATTATATATCACTATTCTCTCTTCTCTCCGGCTAAAATAAATGTCAAAACATATTGAAAATTTAGCACTTGTTTGATTTACAAGAATAATATTTGCATTTTAACGTATATAATACAAAAAAAGATCACTTGTATTATATATGAATATATTAATATATTAGTCACAAATGTATTTCGCAAAGATATATTACACTTGAAACAGATCTAACTAAAATGTATCCCAAAAGTCCTTTAATATTGAAAAAACAATGAATTCTAAACAAATAAAAATGTGACCACTCTCGCTGTAAAGCTAAAGTCTTGCGCCAAATTAGTAATTCATGAATTTGCCACGACTCTAATTATTTATTTCATTTTCCGAGACCTATTATAGCGATACTGCCGCCAGTAAATACTTAAGCAGAAGTGGCTCGAATTTTAAAGTAATTTGATGGGTTTACTTTATCTTTTTTTTCTTTACTTTCTATAGGTAAAGGCTTTAATTTTCATGGAGTGGATGAACCCTTTTTGTTTTACTTATTTAAAATAGATTTTCAGTGTTGACAATGTTTTTTGGATGTTCAATACTTGTTTCAGTTGCCTCTTTAGATTTTCGACTAGCTTGTATACAGAAAGCTAGTGAAGTACTGATCACATTCCGGAACTTTGAACTATAGAGTTAAATATTTAATTAGTATAAAAAAGCTTGAGATACAATACTGTTTTATAAATATAATGAAAAGCTCTCGAGATCAGGTATCGTTATTTATCAGTAATGATGGCTTCAACTAAATAAAAATAAAGAATATCTGTTTCAAATTTGTTTCTATACTGTTTACAATAAACTATTATCATATAAAAATGAAAAAAATTACATACATATATTCCTTTACCCTCACGTGACATTCCGCTTTAGCAAGGTATGTCACAAGGTTGTTAGAAGTGTCACGTGTAAGTCAAGTGTATAGTGTTAAATATATAGAGTCTAGTGTCTCTGACTGCTAATCCATATGTTCTCATTAACTTCTTCTACATCAAAAATCGTATATGATTATTACAACTAATATACGTTTTTAGCACTTCTATCGGAAATGTTTTATATTGATTTTATGCTCTCTATCACTGTGTTAAAAGTGTAAATGTGAATATTGCTGTAACTTGATCTTACTTAGCAAGAAATCATGCAATTGTACAAAGCTGGAAGTACTAAAAGCCAGAACAGTCTGGGCCATTTGAAATAGATTTCATAAAACAAATAAATATGAACACATGTGCGACTGGGACCGGTGACCCTAATCAAATACACTTTACTCGGTCTCAACCAATTGCTACGGCATATACATATCATATACCCGTAATATTATATAATATTGAGAGTATTGTATCGTAGTTTCTATATAAGGAGTACAGGTTCAAGTCTATTAGAAACTTCAAACCCAGTTCCAGGTTAAATCATACCTTATTAAAGCAAACATTTAAGTAAAGCGCATAATTTTCCAGACGCTGCGTGTTGAGTGGTGGAAGTCAATCACGTTTTGTCTTCTTTTCAGAGCGAATTTATGATATATGTAATTCCTTTCCCTCAGATTGAACCCACAACCGTCGTTATCGTAGACATACTGCGACCGATGTGCCATAACGACCTCTACTTATAGCCTCTTATTAAATGATGATGTAATCGCTATTCAGTATCTTCGAGAACTAGACAGTTGTACGAATTTATCGACATTCTCTAAGTTGTATTCTAACATTTGAAATGTAGTAGAAGCTTACATCATTTTAATCATATTTACTCTAGTTTAAGATAAGAAATATATGGTTGTGGTATATTTTTGGTCGCTGACGAAACTTGTAGATATAAAGACGGTATTTTTTTTACCTTTTATCCATGCCTTCTTCATGTATACGTAAGAAGAGTCTTAAGACTCTCTGGAGTCTTGAGACTAGGTAGATGCCTTAAGACGCCGCACTCTCCACTTGATCCACAGATTATTTTAAAGAGAATTGTTGAAAGTGTTGAAAGTTACATTGCATTTTGTTAATTCAGATAGACAAAACAAAATATTGAGAATATTTTTAAATAATGAAATCTTGATATTTCATATATTTTGTCCCTATTTGGATGAAAACAGTAAATAAGAGGGAACTGTCACTTCGCCAATTTATATAATTCTCTAAACAATTTGTTATTATTTACAATAAAATAAAAAGAATATTTAGGAGTCATTCGTCTTATTATTTAGATTAAATATTAGTTACTCTATTCTTCAATAATGAGACATAAATTTAAGATAACAACTGAGACGTTTAAAGCTTTCATTCAATTTGTACCAGTTTTAGAGTGTTTTGTATAAAGTGTAACAAAGGTTCGACGAATTTAGACTTAATGTCGGATCAACATCCAGCTCGGTTAATCTTTGATTAGTATCTACGGCAAGCTGTGGGTAAGATGTATAGCTTCTGTTTGTTTTATTCTACTAACAAATTTTCAAAAGTATATATTTAGTAATAGTATATAAAAGTATACATTTTTAATCCTCATGCTTCATTTGTAGTGGGCTTGCCATAAAGAACGGAACCTCAAACGCTACTCTACTGCATTCTCGAAAGTCAACCAGGGTTTCCCCTAAATATATACTTTGTTACTACAAAATAGACAAACAGACGTTTTTTTATTTCTTATATCAATAAGTATATGTATTTTCAATAATTTCAATATAAAAAAATAAAATATTTAGCCATTAAAAAGCAGAACAATCTCTTCCATTATTATATTAGCTACACAGCTACAGCTACAGTTAGCGTTGGCGCCCAACGTGGTACTTACAAAGCTACAGCGCGCGTAATTGCTTAACGTTCAATAACTTAAACGGGCTGCATACAAATATTGAAAATGGTGCATTCTAGTAGACAGTATCGGAATTTTATAAAAAGATATCATGAAATTGGCAATATAACATTATATATCATGTTTTTTTTATTCTATAATTTGAAAAGGAGTTTTAGGCACACTATTGACTATGTCACACCCGTATAGTCTAATTACTAATTATATCAACAATTTAACCAATGCACTCGCATTACTTGACAATGATTCTGCAAGAACACTATTACAAGTACCAACATTAAATGATTTTAGCCAACATGGCCGCAGCGCTTCATTTCGTGCACATTCAAATAACAAATGATAAATATCATCAATTTTGTTACATTCTGAGCATAACTCTGTATTAGACAAATTCAACATGAATTTAAATTTATTTGATAGAATGTGTCCGGAGTGAAATTTTAACAGGGACACTATGTTTTTCCTTTTCTTTTTACAGTGATTAACGAGGAAGTTCATTTACTATTGTTTTATACCATATACCTTTATGCCGCGACCGCTCGTCAAAATATTCTTGCCAATTATTTTTGCATATTTCCTTGAACTTTATTATAATATCAGTATATAAAAGAGAACAGTCATAAGGAATACCATCATCAATACTTTGCCTGGCGGCTCTGTCAGCTTCCTTGTTACCCATGATTCCAACGTGTGAGGGTATCCACTGGATTTGTACAGACTTATTTTGAGCCTCAATTTAATAAATTCTTTTTAAAATATTATAGGCTATCGGATATCCTCGAATATTCGAGGTCAACCGAGCCAAATGTAAGAGGGCACTCCTTGAATTCGACAAAATAACAAAACTTCCATTGGAAAAGGATAAAATCAAAGATAAAGCCTCAAGTATAGCAATTAATTCAAGGTGCATGATCGAGATTTTTACATCTATTTTAAACTTAAAAGTTATTTTAGCTTGAGGATCAAAAACCACCGCTCCCGATCCATATTGATTTTTAAAACCGTCAGTATACAGTTTATAAAACGAAGCATATTTAGTATCCAAAAAAGTCTGACAATGATTTAAAATTTCACAATGATCGCTATGGAACTTCGAACGAGTCACACCCTCAACACGTGGAGAAATATTCTTTGAAACATCAAAAGCACCTATCCATGTCGACAATGAATATATAGGTAATTTCTCTTCAGAAGTAATACGATATTGACCTAAATTTCTAAAGAGAGTGATAAGTAAAGGTAACTTTTTACGTCGCCAGTAATGACCATTACAAACATTATTCAGTTCTACTAGTACATTTGTAGTTAAATTTCCACTGAATGATAACGATTTCCATAAAAATTTTCCAGCTAAATATTTTCTACCAACCTACAAGTTCGGGAGGCAAAGTTCACTCTGCATCACATGTATTGGAGTAGTCCTAATAAAGCCACCGATGACTCGCATACACTGGTTTTGAATCCTTTCCAATCTATCTAAACGGCTATTTATGCTATTGTCATAAAAAATAACTTCCATAGTCTAATCTACTTCGAACTAATGCTATATATAAACGTCTCAACTGCTTAGGATGAACTCTCCATTTGCTTCCGGCTAAAATTTTAAGAACATTTATAAATTTAAGAGTTTTGTCTCTCACTTCATTAATATGCTTATCCCATTTAAGATTACTATCTAACCATATACTAAGATATTTAACACAATTGACTAGTTGAATGAGGTTATTATTGTTAATAACGAAATTATTACTTCTGGTCTTCCGTCAAATACATATTTTACTTTTACTATGCGATAAACGTAGCCCAAGCTCTTCTATCAACTTGTCAAACACACTTAAGGCCTGTAAAATATTATTATACGCTAAATCTACATGAATATTGGTACTGTATAGAACAAAATCATCTGCATACTGAGATACAAATACATTATTAATACACCTACAAATTTGGCTGGTTGCTATATTAAACAAAAGAGGGGACAAGGGATCTCCTTGTGCTAATCCCATTCTCGTATCACGCGATATTTCTTCGTAATCATTTATATGAATAGACAATTTCCTATACATAAGAAATTGCCACAGATATTGACATAAGGTTGCTCCAATTCCTGCATCATCTAAAATTGTCATGAGGCTGGATATGTTAACATTATTATAAGCATTATCAATATCAATAAAGCACCCTACTGTCGGAGACCCTTTTGTAAAACCTATTTGTATGCGAGTAATCAGTCTAGCCAAATTATCGTAACAGGATTTAGACCTTCTAAAACCTATTGTTTCATTAGAAAAATAATTATGTTTCTCTAAGAACCACTCCAATCTACGAGAGATTATTATGTGCAATAATTTACAAATGCAGGATAACAGAGCAATTGGTCTGTATCCTGTTGAAGAATTGTGATCCCTTCCTTGTTTGGGTATAGGAATAATTTTAATATTTCTCCATTGATAAGGAATGAATCCATCTGACACGAACCTATTATACAAAGAAATTAATGAATTCTTTCCCGATTCTGATAAATTATGGATCATAGAGTAAGTAATATGATCATTTCCTGGAGCAGTGTCTGTCTTTTTCAAACAATTATTTAATTTTTGCATCGTAATCGGCGTAAGCAAATTTATGTTTTCAGATCTAAAAGTTGGACTGTTTGAGGTAACCGAGTCCGGTGCGAGCTCACTAAGCAAAGATTCAGCCAGCTTTTGAATATATCATGTTATATGTTATATATTTAAAGATGTTGTTCTATTATAAAATAGCAGAGCAGACAGAGAGGTATAAAGCGTGTTGTGTGGCGGAACTCAACGCCGCGTTTTGTCTTGTTACCAGAGTGAGATAGACGAAAATAATTCATCTCACCGACAGGCAATCGAACTCACACCACCCGCCACAATATTATATTATAATAATATGCTAATTTATTAAATATTTGAATTGAGTTTGACTAAAGATATACCTTAGTTAATAAACATAAAAATACAAAGTAACATTTAAATATAACCTCTCAGTTGGATCTAATAATGTGTGACGATTACACAATCCCTATATAAGGACAAAAGGCAAAAAAAAGAATAAGCTTTTTAAATCTCGGGAATTTTACACTGCAAAGTGTTAAAATTGTCGGGTCTTATAAAAAATGTCAAATACAATATACACGATTAATCCGTAAAAATTGCTTTATTTAAAATGAGCAAAAAAAATAGTTTCCAAAGGATATGGAGAAAGAAATGAATATCAGTTTTTATAACAAATTTCCATATATTGTGTACGACTTATCTCTTACAACAATTTATATTAATTAATCTATTGTATTGGTATTTTAACCAACACTCCAAATATAGAAAAAACTCCCGAAAAAAGTTCCCAAAAATCACTCAATCAGCTTTCAAATGTTTTAAACAAGCAGAAAGAATCCCAACTCGAAACTTGTCTCTTAAAGCCACTAAGCTTCTTTACACCCCTTCTATGTACTTAACGGCAATTTCGAGTAAACCGCGCGTTATCTTACGTATTATTTCAACTTTGTACGAACAAGTTTGTTTATGTTATGCGTACGAGTATGTGCGTTACGACGATATTGAGTTAAAACTTTCCAAATGAAATGCGATGGTAGCTTTTAATTTTTAGATGGATGAGCTCAACCATATTAATAAATATGGGTCTGTTACAATATTAAAGTTTGTTGGAAGATGTCTTTGTTGGAACGTGGCATTGTAATTTGACTATGTTATGTCAATGGTGAATTGTGTATTTTTTACTTATTTTCTTACATACGTATAAAGAATTATAATAGAAAATTTTCTTTCGTCATAAGTAGTTTGTGAATATATATATATATATATATATATATATATATATATATATATATATATATATATATATATATATATATATATATATTGTATATATATATATATATATATATATATATATATATATATATATATATATATATATATATATATATATATATATATATATATATATATATATATATATAGCAGACCCTGGCAATAGGCCGGGATAATGCAAAGTGGAAGAAGAAGAAGATATATATAGATATCTCTATATATATTTCTAGAATATCTGTCTAAGAAAAGTACCTTTAAGAAATATTATTGTTATGAAAATATATGCGTTTACATAAAATATTTGTACTTATCTTAAAACAATCTGTCTAATAGTATTTCGATTCTTCTGATCCTTTAATCTAATATTTTATCAAATCGCAACTTTTTTACAAATTTTAAGCTATATTAACGTAAGACTAATGAAAATTATATATAGCTATTATAAAAATTCGCACTGTCTCTGACTTACTGTAAACACGATGATTGAGGGTTCGATCTCTAATCGGAAAAATTCAATATCTAATGCCTTGAGTTCGTACGGAAACTGTAATGAAGTGTGACTTTGGAATTTTTCAGCCTATCCTGATATATGCGGGATACAATGTCAAGAGAAAAAAAATAAATACAGTTTGGCATTTGGCTATTTCTTAACTTTTCCACGAAGCAACGACACAGTGACATAATATTAAGGCAGTATTTTAGTTACCTCAATGAAACGTACTGAAATGCAAATTGTTATAAGTAGTTATAAATTCCTCTCTTACACTACTCGGAGATGTTTAATTTTCTTAAAATTCCTACTTCAAGTTTGAAAGATGTACAGATTTATTCAAAATTAACTATGGCAGTGTTAACAACAGCGTATTATTACATAATATTTCAGTATTAGCACATTTAAAAGAACTTTATTATTTATAGATTGTGCTATTTTGATATTTATATAAAAAGTGTGAATTATTCTATACGCGTACATATGTACGTACATACATAATTACTAATATGTCTCTATATATATATATATATATATATATATATATTATATATATATATATATATATATATATATATATATATATATATATATATATATATATATAATACACAATTTTTTTTGTTTTATGATTTATATCATAAAGGAGGCTTATCCTCCTCAGTGACAGCCTATTGTTAAAACACTCCGTTGATTAATTTCTCCCAAATCGAGATATTGTGTGTTACGTGGAGAAACTTAACTCTGCAATTTGTCACAACGGTGCGGAGAAATAAATAAAAATCCAAGAGTAGCGATCAAGCCGACAAGTATCTGTCTCACAGTCTTAATATATTATTAACATTGTAAATACCAACAAAACAGATGGATACTTCATAAATAAAACTATAAAGGGAATTTACTCAATATTTAAAGGTCCAGGTGATGCTAATGGCTCCATAATCGACGGCAAAGCCATTAATACTGTTTCCTGACGTCATAACTCATCTCGTTTGATACCAAAATTTCCGCTTTAGATCCACGAACTTGAGATGGCAGGAGTAAATTAATTTTGAATGGGTTCCAAATTTATTAGTAACTTATATAATATTAGATTTTATACTTTGTTCATTATATTCACGTTTCTAATGCAATAAGATTGCTTTTCATTTCGTACTTTATGTACGGAAGACTTAACAGGATATATATATATATATATATATATATATATATATATATATATATATATATATATATATATATATATATATATATATATATATACAATGTACATATTATACAATGAGCTAAAGTAACACTGCTAATATCTCGATTTCAATGAAATTTAAATATATTTTTATAACATCTTCAATTTTAGAGATTTTTAAACTTTCTATATTTAACAATTTAAGCAGATTAATCACATATGTTCAATTCAATAAAATTAAAATTGTATATGGTGTTCCGATAAGTGCCAAAATTGTGTATATGTGAATAGATATTTTTTTGGAAACAGGTGGTCCGTGTTCACCGGTAGGCGGAGTACGGGAGGGGTAGAGGTAGCATTTATATATTAATTGTTATATTTATTATAATAAAGTACCTAGATACAATTACTATATAAATACGTAAATTGTGAACCTCTTTAAAGATTTGCAATTAATTAAAAATTAAAAAGCCAAAGATTAACATATATTCAAGTTTAAGATAAAATTTATGATGCCTTCATATTATGTTTATAGTTATTTCCATATTATACCACAAAAACATAAAGATGAACCACTTTAAGCTCACCATCTACATCTAAGCTCAGAAGGAAGCAAAACAAACATGATTAACCTATTTCCTATACCTAAGTATACAGTACACCTATCCAGTATACAGTACAGTAATACAGTATACAGTACAGTTATACAGTCTAAAGTAGAGTTAAGTTAAGAACTCATAAAATATGCAACCTATTGACTGGTGCGCACTGCGGCACGATACGTCGCGGTCTCGGATAAATTTAACGTGGCTGTGACTTCGTCAAAGTAAACAACGATGCGTGCTCGGTTGAGTTTAAGCTAGTTTTAGAGCTTAATGTTACTCGTGTGTACGTATGTATGTTTGTTTGTGTTGAGCTTTCTAGATTTTGAAATCTCTGTTAATGTTTGAAATTGCTATTTATACTGGTATAGTTACGATTGTTCGGTTCAAGTTTGGAGCTTTATGGTTATAATTTGAGCTTTAAGTAGTTCTTAGTTTATGGGTTGTTGACTAAGTAGATCAATTGATATCCATTTTGGAATCAATAATATCATAATTAGTTTACGTAACCAAATACTCTGTCTATCTAAATTTAGCGGAAAATGTAAGACATAATGTGCAGTGTGCCGATCATAAAGTGCAGAAAGCTTGGATTTGCAAAAAAATATAAAGCTCTAACTAGCATTATATTTAAGTTAATTGAACAATCAATTATTTTCAAACTATATAATTCAAAATTTAAAATTTACTATATTATATCAAAGTTATCCACAAGTCTTTTTTGACATGCCTAATCTATACATATAAATAAAATTGAAGAACTATCTGTTATTACGAAATAACTGGAAATGCATATTATAATTTTCACGCTACTTAAACACAAATCTAATAGTTTATAATAATTGACTGTCTGTCTCTCTTTCTGTTTGTCCGAGCTTATCTCCGGAACAGCTGCACTTATTTTTATAGAACTTTTACTGATAGTTTAGTTCACGAGAGTACCGCCCACATATAAAATAAGACTTTGTATATTTTTCCTTATATATTTTTCATAGTTCAGACTGATTGAAGGAAAGATTTATATATATATATATATATATATGTATATATATATATATATATATATATATATATATATATATATATATATATATATATATATATTGTCAAATCTCCGTTTGATATATATATTATATATATATATATATATATATATATATATATATATATATATATATATATATATATATATATATATATATATAATATATATATATATATATATATGTGAAGCCATTGATGAGTCGCTATTGTTTCATAAATTGGAGAAAATTGCCACAATAACATAGTTCAAAATCTCCAGGCTATCTAATGTATGGAGTAGAATGAGGTACAGTTTGCAGCGGCTATAATGGGACGACACAATATGTGGTTGAGATTCAATTTCCTATCGAGTTCGAACTAAATTTACTGTGGCTCGGTACATTTCACTTCAATAATTTTAGTTATTATTTTATTAAAATTATGTAAACTTCTAAATTAATATGGTTTGGGAAGTGGGGAACGACTTTACTGTTACCTGTGTCTACCAGCAGGGTATGTGCAGGAAATAGATTGAATTTGTTTATTTATTTGCTTATACATGTATAATTTATAGTGTTAGTATGGTTGTTGTGGATTTGAAACTTAAATATACTCGTAATTATTAATTAAGGCAAATTCTGCAAATCATTTTATGTTTATGTGGAAATTGAATAAATAGTCATTTACCCGTAGTTTTCTCTACATAATATCTCTCTTTGAATAAAAAGAGGAGAAAGATAAGTTTCTTCCACATAGTAGAGCACTTCAAGCTTCGCATCAGGCTTGATGCGGTCAAACACAAATCTATTTTAATATTAAAAAATAATGGGAGCAAAAGTACATAAAGGTATATATAATAAGCTATCGCGGCGCAGTACAAAAACTCCTAAATAAAACGCGATAGACAATCAAACGGAGATTTGACAATAGTTTATAGTGAGTCGTAATTCCATTAGAGAAATTAATTATAAAGCTTTTTTATTAATAAAAACACAATTTAAGCTCAATTTCTGTAACAAGCAAATGTTGATGAACAAAAAAATATATTGGCTCAGTGGAATCATTTAATAATTTATCGTTTGCATAATACGATAAATCGCTAGATATTAATAATACTAAGCATAATATACATTTTTATTTATTAATTTCAGTTAATTTGTATAATTCATTAAGAGAATAGGATCACAATCTAAAGATACTAGATTTTTGATTCTTACGATATTTGTGTTTTTAATATAGTTTTTTTTTAGCTCTACGTTGTATCCCATATAGTTTAGGGAGAGGGAACCGAACCCGCTTTCTGTACAGTTTTCTAAATATTCCAGACATCGAACGTTTTCAGTCTTGAGATTTGTCTTAATAATATACCTTAAAAGTATTATAGTGAAATTACGTAATTTAAATCCTTTCTTTTATCACAGGTAGCATGGATACACATAGACAGACAAATGATCCTGACAATCCACCGTCACGTGATCACTCGCTTGGCCAGGTTCAGCGTGTCACACGACAACGCCATGACATGGCTCCTCCATGTTAGCCAAGTACAGCAGGAGGACCGAGGGTATTATATGTGCCAAGTTAATACTAACCCGATGATCAGCCAAGTCGGGTATCTTCAAGTTGTAGGTGAGATTTCAGTTCTTTGTTACATAAGGTTTTATTTATATGACATTTTATGTTATGTAGAACTAATTGTACGATAAAGGAGAATTTAACTGAATGGGGATTGACCTTGTAAAGAATACTCTTAAGATTATCTTATAAATTGTCCTATGAAGGGATTTCTATTTATGTTGTTTAATTATGGGGACGTACTGGCACAGTGGCAAAATGTCTGACTTTTAAATACAACGGTTGTGGGTTCGATTTCCACTTGGATAGTATGAAGTACTTCATTTCCTCACTCTATTAACAAGACAAAGCGCAGCATTGAGTTTTTACTGTGCAATATTTCAAAACTTGGGCGAAAAGTGAGAGAAAAAGAGTAACGGAGTCTCTTCACACTAACTTCCCTCTATCTAACTTGCTGTATATGTAAACAGCGTAAAGCTATTTATTTCTTTATATATTATTTACAGATTAGTTTCAGTATGTTCGTATATTTTATTTATCAAGAATGTTATGTGATTTTAACAATGTCACGTTTTATGAAGAGTTAAGGAAGTACACAACAAGGGCATACGTTGTTATCTTCTGTATTTAAATGATCTCATAAAAACCGTACCGTACCATAAAAACCGATCTCAAAAACCATTATAGTATAGCCAATTCCTATATCACAATATAACTCTTCAATAACTAATACTTAAAAAATAATTTTCTACACTAGTGACCTGAGTGTAGGCTTAAAATGTCCCTTTACAATGCATTAACATTAGCCTTCACTGATCGAGCTCAATATGACTCACAGTACCGAAGGGTGACTAATTTGTGGGTGACAAATGGGTGATTAATTTGTTTATGAACATTAACAAAAGGTAGCCTTATGGGACTCGTGTTATATAGACCCCTAGCTTATATCTAAACAAATAGAGCCTTTAATAAAAATACTAAAAAAAACATTTAAAAATTTACGCTACCCAAAGATTATTGCAAAGAACAATCATTGGGCAAGAGAGAATACTATTTTAATAAATATTTTCATGATTTTTAAAGTGTTAATCCACACTAAGCATAGAAAAAATACTTAAAAAAATGCACTGACCACTAAGCCATGCGTTGTTACTCACGCTGCATCTCTGTCTTAAAGTACCGTCCTATCACTCTACACATAATCTAAATTTCTGCCATTAGTTGTCAAATCATTGCATTTATTAATATCAATCTAAAAAATAAAAACCTATTCAAATAAATCCCTTAGCAAGATTTGAATACAACTCATTTTAGAATTATTTTATCTATGTCGCACTAATATGAGAAAATTCGAATATTATATAAAAGCTTTTTTTGAGTTTAGATAAAAATATTCGAGTGTTATAGTATAAAATATTATTATTGTGTCCATACAAAGCTCGCAGAAGTAGCTGTATTTATAAAATGGCTTTTTTATAATAAATAAAATACTGTATGGAAGTATTTAAAGAAATAAACGATTTAAAATCTAGAGCAACAACTTTTCTCATCTAGTAGTATAATTTAATTTATTATTAACCATACAATAGCGATATATTAAACATTAAGCGTTTGCGGTCATTCTAAAAACGTAGGCGTTGGTCCCAAACCAGCGATTTAAGGCCAAGTCTTTTTATACGACGACACTTTTAAATGGAAATATAAACCGAGGATACCGTTGTCACTTCTTAACCGCAGCACGTTGCAGATACTTTACATCCAATTCGTTGTACTAAAAGTTGCCAAGCGATTGGACTTTAGTAAATTATTTATTAACTCGCCCAAGTTTTCTCGTTAAATGCTTTGAGAAATATGCTTCTTAATTCCGTAAGCTTGTTCACAATTTTCTTGATTAAGTTACAAGTGTTTGTTTTATTTTTGGTTTTCGATATTAATGGAATTGTTTGAAAGGAATTGATAGTCTGAAATTGTATTAATATATATATATATATATATAATATATATATATATATATATATATATATATATATATATATATATGTATATATATATATATATATATATATATATATATATATATATATATATATATATATATATATATATATATATATATATATATATATATTAATATATATAATATATATATATATATATATACATAATATATATGTATGTATATATAGATATGTATTTATATATAAGATAAGAATATTTATATATAAGAATTATAACATATTTATGAATATTTATATATAATATATAATAACGCAGCTCGGTGAGAAGGAAAGCTTAGTGGACATGGACTCTTCCTTTAAAATATATACAGCGTGTCCCAAAAGAGTATGGATATTTGCGCCCAAGAGCTCTACTATACTATATATAGAACGAACGTAAAAAATAATATCAAAAACAGAGTTCTACAAATTGGTATAGCATTCAAAGGTACAAAGTACACAAGGGTACTCACGTTTTAAATTCACCTATTCTTTAAAAATCTACAATACCGCAAACTTGCACGATTGTGGAGTAACTGCTGAAATATCACGTCCCACTGGAATTTAAAGTTCTTGAGATTTTCATCCGTAAAACTTTAAGCAGCGATGTAAAGGGAATAAAGGCAAGATTTTATCAACTTTAAAATTTTCAAATTCTTACACAGCCAGTTTCTGGATGCATCAAATTGGAATTTATCTGCAGTGGAAGACCGATTCTGTACCATTTCTCTATATCCTGTTGCTTGAACGTGAAAATTCTAGGTTGCAGTTAGCATACTATTGTATTTTAATGTACACAGAGTATTATATAATATATTGATAAATATATTTATCCGTTATGGTGAAGTCTGAAGGTTTTTAGCCACTTCTCACATGTATATAAATAAATAATATATATATTTAGTTCAATTTATCACGAAATATTTAAAAACATGTAATATGATGTAAAAAAACACATAAAATAATGTAAACAACAGCAGAAAAATAAACAACGGGAGAACTCTAACGGAGACAAATGTCCCTATATCATATGGAATAGATATAATAAATAATACATATCACTCTATTCTCTCGTTTTAAAATTAGACTCGCAAAAAATATTATTTTGCAACTTGTTCTCGACATGTTCGTAGGCGTGTTGGTTTTGGGTTTGTTATTCCATAGGACTATATTTTTTTCCATGCTCTAATTGATAATAAAATTCCGGCGTAAAGCGTAAAACGGAGTGTCTTCACACTACATTAACTCTACCTACCCTACTATATGTAGGATAAAATAAATAAATAGGATACAATTTGTATATAAATGTTAGTTTTTATTTCCATGGCTCTTTATAAAAAAATACTGAATATTGATGGAGCGTCCGCGAGCTTAATCTGAATATTGATGACTAATTTACTAAAATAATTTGGTGCAGTATTGGCACAAAACCGCAACGATAGAGATGTACGAGTACAGCGCTTGAAACAGAACGTGGAGTAAATATACTCGTACCTTTATTGAATAGATTTTAGTAGATTATATGTACATTTAAACGTTTTATTGATATAAATTTTTTTTTTGCTTGTTTGTATAGGATATCTTATGTAATTTTTGTCAGTTCTATAGTGTAATAGCACTGTGGTTCTTTATTGATATGCAAGTTTCAAAAAATAACGCCTCTATGTACCTGATTACCATTAGTACCACCTGAGTACCATTCTGTCCAATGTATTTAAATATTTTGAGTCCAACTTCTATACCAGAAACTATAGCATTTTCACATATATTTATTATTCTACTAAACTACTAAAATATGACATCATATAATATTATATAATATACTGTTTAAGTATAAATATTAAATTAATTTATTGTGTTCTCCACTTACCTTAAGATATAATATAAAGTTTTAAAAACTAAAATTGTATTACGAGCTTATTTTTTTGTCAACAGTACCACCAAACATATTAGACGAAGAGAGCACGCAATCGGCGGTCGCGGTGCGTGAAAACCAGAACATAAGTCTAGTATGCAAAGCTGATGGGTTCCCCACACCTAAGATCATGTGGAGACGGGAAGATGGCCAGCCTATCTCTGTAGATAGGAGAAAAAAAGGTAATAATGGTAATACAAACTTTTACTTACTTATTTTAGTTTTACGCATTCCTCTCTATATATTATATATAGTATAGTTTAACAGTGTTTAGCCGCGTTGATTATGCTTGCGTAGAGGCGTAACTTAACAAAACGCAACGCTTTGTCTATGACACCTGAGCGAGAAAGTGATTATAGATTATATGAGGGAATATATGAGACAGTTAAAGAAAAAGATATTGTCAGCAACTAGTATCCATATTTTCGGAAGTATTCACAACATAAAGTATTATTTTAGTCGTTCCTTATAAAGCCGTAGCCTATATTAGCATATTGGTAATTTCCAAAGTTATGCTCACATTTCGTTTTTAAACTGTTTAATAACGTTTACGAAATATAATATCAAATTTTGCAACATATTTTCTTTGATGCATATTGCTTAGTACAAAACTAAATTAAATGTAGAAGCCACTCTCATTATATTTTCTATTTAAAGGGGACTTACCCGCATTAAATTTCTATATATATGTTGAAGACATTATAATTAGATTGAACCATTTCAAGATATTTTTGTAGCTTCACGCTGTATCCTGCCATTTTCTTCTTTCCGACTTTTGAGACAATGCATGTTAAGTGGCAGAATTAAACGCTGCTCTGCGTCCTCCGAATTAGGGCGGCGAAAATCAAAATAACTCACTCTCCCCGAGTAGGATTCGAACTCACAACAATCGCATTTATAATTAGATGCTATGCCGTTGGGCCACAACTGCTCTACCTTTCGAGATTTAAGATGATAGATTTACAAGAAGCCATCATGGCGCAATGGGACAGTGTTTAATTGTAAAAGACTATCATGTCTTAAAATTAAACAGCAATACATTATTTTGTATTTTCTAGTTTCTATATCTTCATCCATCGTTATAGCTTTTATCCATATATATATATGCATAAAAAAAATCGAAATTTAATTTTGATTGAAGTGCGGTCTTCTGGTTGAAATTAACGCGAATTGTGCTTTAAAGTGTGACCTCTGCCCTCATGTGTCATATACACGATTATTTGCGGATCGTCACCCCGAAATGTTTTAATTACGCGTCCAAAACTGTTCTCCATTTCAATTCTCTACGTAGAGCCCATTGTTCGTTTTTTAATCGGCTTTACGGTAAAAAAGGATCGGTTAACGCGTTTAACTGCGGCATATATGCAAGCCAAAGTGATTTTTATATATTTTTTTTGTCTGCAAAGCTTACGCTAAATCCGCATTGTGAGTGGAAATTATGAAGCTTTAAAATTAGTGTGACTATTAATTAATTACTTGTATGTTGAAACGAATTATAATTAGGCTTTTGCTTTCTTCTATAGAATTGAAGGGATGTTAATGATATTTCTTGCTTGATTGGAAAATAATTCCTGTATGGTTTCATCATTGTACAGGGGGAAAGCATATAGCGTAAACAAGAAGGTTGTGGGTTTGATCCCTGAGGGTGTCTTGACACTAAGTTTTCTCCACCTTCTCTGAACTGTACATATATGCGGGATAAATAGTGAAGCTGTACCTCCCAGAGACACTGTAAAGACTATTCCAGGTTAACAGCAGTTTTATTAAATTAAAAAAAAAAACGTTAGTTAGTAGATAATAATTAGTGTGTAAAATATATTAAAGTATTTAATATTTATTATAGTACAGACTTAAATGTACACAATACGTATACCATATAACATATAACATTTTCGACCTGTTTTAGTAATGATTCAATTTTTATTCAGTTACAACTAGACTTGGATATTAATAACTTAAATGCCACATATAAAAATACTCTAGACTATAAGTCAACAGTATTTTTATATCTGCCATTTAATTACACTGTATAGATAAAAATACAGCGAGATAAAAACAAAATTAAATAGCTTTAAGTTTAAACCGTACAATAAAAAGGTGTCTATCAAACTCAAAACTACATTCACCGCGCTCGATAAAGAATCTACAAAATTGTAGACGAAAAGCGAATAAAAGAGAGCATTTCTACATGTTGATTCTTTGTAATACTCCAACAGTTTTTTATTGGGAGCGATTTAAGGCACGCCACGTTTGACGCCATTTCACTTGGAACGCTTGAAACAGCCTGTTCATTAGGCGGTTCGCTATTTAATTTATACGATAGCTTTACTATTAATAGTTTTGGTTTGATTAATGCAACACCACATATGAACGTATATACATATATACATACATACTTCTTCTTCCTGGCATTAGTCCCGGCTTTTTGCCAGGGTCTGCCTTCCGACTAAGACCAATCGGTCCATATGAGTGGCGAAGTGGTTTTTTGTGGAGCGATTGCCATCTGACCTCCAAACCCATTACTGGGAGAAACCAAGAAAGGAAAGGGAATAAGAGGCAGAAAGACTTGGAATATAGGGGAGGGACACCACTTACATGGATTGGATCGGGTTATGAAAGTGGTGGCTCGAGGTCCCGGGGTCGCGTACCCGTATGCCGGAAACCAAATATCGGACAGATAATTGGCTGGACACCCTCTGAGATGCATATACGTATATACATATATACATACATACATACTAATATATAGACAGGATAAAAAGAATAACTTGAAGTTCTTACGCATCATTTATGCTATCGCAGAAGGAAAGATTACATTATAAATATTTATTCATATAATTTTTAAAGTTTCATTCAACGCTTATGTTTACGCGAACGTAACGGGATTTGAAACCTCGTCTCTTGTTCATGTCCTAGCACTATGACCACTGAGTTATACGTTCTTGATGAGAATCAATCAACGTCGAAATTAGTGAATGATTGTTTGAATTTATTGATGCATTACTGTACGGAGATTTTAAGATAAATTAAAAAATCCCGCGACGGTATGATTTTTACATGTTTTCTAAATAAGTATTGTTTTTACAAGAATATTGTGCCGTAACTTAAACTTAAGCAGATTATTTATGAACAAATCTCACTTTGGGAATTCTATTACACGTCTTGTTTTTTGCCGGTCTGAGTTTTAATACATACATATCAATCAGACATATGTGTTACATATGGTGGAAATATAATTTATCTCAGGTATAATCAGATTCGTACCCACTATGTTACGATGATTTTCGCTTTAATTAACCTAGTGTCAAGACTCTCCATCCTCCACTTTATTTCCGAATTCGAGACAGTGTTTGTTGAGTGACGGGACTCTACGCTGCAAATTGTTTTTTCAAAACCAACAAAAATTTTATTATACAAACTTCTCATTTTACCTTGATAAATTACTCTATACAAATATTAGAAATTTTTATCTCACCACTTAAATACCCCTTGCATGCTAAATAGATACATTAATAATTACATTCTGTTTATTACCATGTCCAAACACTAACCTGGTTATATATAAAATCGTATTAGCCATTTAAATGTTTAAATAATTTGGATTATTTGGTTAGAGCTAATGGCTTGAAAATTTAGCGTCTAATTCTAAAATAAGTAATGATATGCAAAGCCAACGTAGCTTTGTAATTGCCCTATATATTTCGGCAAACGGAGACATATTTGCTGATCTAGTATTAGTTTAACAACTATATATAGTTGTTCCTTTAGTAATAAATTATGTTTTAAATAATAATGAAAATAGACATTTCAAATTATTATACAAATATCGTGTGACAAAACTTAAAAAGCCCAAATACTGTGTGTGTGTGTGTGTGTGTGTGTATACACACACACACACTCACACACTCACACACATACACACACACACACTCACACACACACAACACACACACACACACACACACATACACACACACACACACACCGTAAGCGCGACGGTTGTAAATTCGATTTCCACTTGGAGAAAGTAAAAAATTCTTTTTCCTCGCTGGTAACAAGACAGAGCGCAGTATTGAGTTCCGCCACTTGACACGCAATATCTCGAGAACAGAGTGTGCTAACACTAGGTTCCCTCTGCTTACGTACTACCCTGTGTACAACCCTGCTATATGTGGAATAAATCATAAAGCAAAAGAAAATGCAGCATTGTAATGTAAATGTTATGCACTTATAAGTTCAAGTTTTTCTTTTTACCCATGAGTATATATATATATATATATATATATATATATATATATATATATATATATATATATATATATATATATATATATATATATATATATATATATATATATATATATATATATATATATATATATATATATATATATATATATTTCTTTTTTTTTAAGTTCATTATTTTTCTGCATATAGAGTTCCCACTTTTCACCCAATTTCGGAGTCATTGCATGCTGAGTGGCGAAACTCTCCTACTAAAGTGAGGAAATGAAAAAATATCATTGTTTATTTTTTATTTGAAATTCGTTCCAATTTTTATAAGTTTTCCGCCAGTTTTTTTTATCTTTATTGTGGATTAACACTTTAAAAATACATTAGTATATTTAATAAAATAGCATTTTCTCTTTATTCGCAACAATATTTCATCTTTGTGTAGCGTAATTTTGTAAATATCTTCCTATAGAGACGCTAAACACTAATATAACTTATAAAAAGCATGTAAGCATTTTGACGCGTTCAAGTTCCGGTGTGTTTTCTTTAAGAATAATTCATTTCCTAGAAGGGAAACAAACCCACATACGTAGTGCTTACAATCAGTCGCAGACGCTAAAATTTGATAATTCATACATTAAATAAATTGACATAAACCAAGGCATCAAAGTAAGCCTAGATCTACGAGCATCGCTCTTCGAGCTAATTATAAATAGTTATACGTTACGCAACGCTCAGCCCCCTAACAGATTACTTGCCGCAATTCAGTATACTCTATATTATAATTATTGTATTATAGTTAATTTTAACTCATCAATTACTCGTGTTATATATGTACGTATGTATATAATATAGATTGATATTCTACTCGTATCATATTTTAGTCAATTTTTTTAATAAAGCAAATAGGGCAGTGCCATAACACTAGACTATCTCTACAACAACAAAAGGAAAATGTACATTTCTTTTTTCTTGAATGGAAAATTTAAAAATAATACTAAAAAATATTTTCAGTGCAAACGTGATAGTAGCAGATTCGATACTTACTCTGGTATGGCGTCATTGGGCATTAAATAGAGAAAAATGAAGAAAGAAGTATCTTGAGAGTAGGTTTGGCATTCTCTACCTCTATTCTCAACCTTACTACATGCGGTATACTGTGAGAAGAGGCAATAGAATAGAATCAAAAATTACAGGAAAATCATGCTAAATAAAAAAAAAATTATACAAAATTCCAATATGGAAACAAATTGATTTATATTCCATCACTCTATATTCATATAGACTGTTCAATTGAAGTAAAACATTTTAAAGTACAATCTTTTAAAGTTTTAGTTTCAGCTTTGTAAACATTTTCCTTCAGACAGCGCTGAGCTATATGAATTATAACAAACATATTTCAATTTTGTAATATTTAAAGCGTTATTTATGTAGTTACGCTAACACTCGGGCGAACGAATATTAAAAATAATACTTCTATATCTCAGTCTGTACAGATATAGTGTAGCGTTCGAACTCGCCAAAAAACAGGCAATGCCTCTACAATAGTAAAGTAAGTACTTTGATTTTTTTCTTTTTTTCTTTGATCTCTACTATGAGAGACTCGTGAAGGTAAATAACAAATTCCGAATTAAGCGTTAAATACCATCTCTGAGTGTGGCTTGGCTATAAGTAAAATATTTCACTGATTGACGGCAATTAATCATATGTTCGCAATACTACATGGCGTGTATCGTGAAGTATAATAATTAAGTGTAATATTTCAAACGATCATATTCAAGACGTTAAATGTATGGTACATACATATATACATACTTATGTATGTTAATCTCTTTATAGCATGACTTGTTAGAAATAGAATAATAAATTGCAATTCAGAAAAGTGTATTTTTTGGCTGAAAATATAATATATTAATAAGATTTGTTGACTTTGTTATAATTATACGGCTATGAGAGCTTCTTTAGATGTTGATGTTGGAAAACAAGTTCATAGAACTGAAATAAATTAAAAAAAAAAATTATTACGTTATAGAGATGATTGATTTTCATCATTGTAAGCATTGATCTTTTAAATTACACGACGGATTTCGATGCGGTTTTCAATAATAAACATTTAAGAGGATATTTTGTTTAAATGTATAAAACTTGCATATAAAGTGAGATTGTAGGCGAGCCGATCAAATATTTTGATTATTATTGAAAATAATACTTATTTTTATAATATATTTTTATTCACTTTCCCCTCCATATTTGAGGTGAGTGGCGGAATTCAAGCCCACGCTTACAGAAAACTACAAAATAAACAAAACTGTGCATACTACATGGGAGAGTTAATTAAAATTTGTGGATATATTCAAAGCAATATGAAACATAACAACATATTTTGCCATAAAATATTATTTTATTCACTAAATATTAACAACGAAATATTGACGTAGTATTATATAAATTAATATGAGTGGACAAAGCTGGAGTAAAGCTAGCAATCAGACAAAGAAAGTATAGAAGGGCTTATCTAAGGCTCAATATATACATTAACATAAATACTTTATTTCACACTACATAAAAATTTTCAAACTTACACAAAATTTTATACAGCTAAATGTGAAAAGGCTTTATCACTAAAAGTGAACTCTTACAGGCAACCTAACCAAAATAATTAATTGAGAAGGGCATTGCACATTGTAAAAAACAATAAAGGATAATAAAATATGTTGAGACACACACACATATATATATATATATATATATATATATATATATATAATATATATATAAGTCAATATATTTTACATACATATATGTATATGATGCAAAATCAAAGCATGTACGTATTTTATAGCATGAACTCTGAAAAATCCTTCCGGGAATATCTAATTCGATGTCGTTGTCTTACGTCGCCCATTCATTTACCTACACTCAGACAGTCCCCCAGGCACTTTAAAAACGTTAGGATTACTTACTTTTATGTACGAAGAATTGGTCAAAATGTGAGTACATTTTTTACTCTATTTTATCTGGTGTAAGCGACAGTGCTGGATTCGAGCCATATTCAGTTCTGGTAAAATAGGAATAAGATAGGTAATCGCGCTATATCTTTAAAATAGACAAAATATGAAAAACAGAGTGACTCAACACAAAATTATCTCTGACTATCCTTCTATATGCGAAAAATGGAAAATATCAAAATAAATGCCACCTTGTGAGGACTATACTTTGTGAGGAGGGATAGTAAGTCTATACTTTGTGAGGACTTTGTTGTGCGCCTTCCCACCATATTACATAGCTAATCAGTAATAAGTATGATTTGAAACCCGTAACTATCGCATTTAATCATGACTACAATTGTACCTAATTAACAATTAACCCTAAACGTTTCGTCATGATTTGTTTGAGAAAATGAAAAAATAAATCCCCCAGAGTGGGAATTAACCTCACAACTACCGCGCATCTGTTATTTTAGATATGTATATACATAACAAACATTTGTTTCAGTAACAGTCTATGAAGGAGACACGCTGAGCTTGCAGCGCATCAGCCGTACCGAGATGGGGGCGTATCTGTGCATCGCGACGAACGCTGTACCACCGTCTGTGTCTAAGAGGATCATTGTAGATGTTGAATGTAAGTATATACGTATAATGATATATATTATATGATAATTATATTGTATATTATTGAATGAAGCGGAACGTGCTCATGTTGAGAGAGGTTAATGAAATTGGACGAGGTGAAAGAGGTATGTATGCGCTACGTTCTGTGGCTACCGCGCTACGGATAAAGTGTGAAGCTATATATTGACGTATTATATGAGAAGTATTTAAAATATAATTGGATTTGGAGCTACGGAATTTTGATTCGAGGCGGCTTCGCCCACCTGAAGAACACGAGTATTTAAATACATATTAGTATATGAAAAAAATAATTTATATAATAAATATTATTTTTTAATTAGTAATTAATAAATATTATTTATATAAATGATTATTTATTAAATAATAAAATCTTGTGCGATACACACAAAACACATTATCGATATTTTCGTATTTAATCTTATCTAATACACATGTTATATTATACACATAATTAATGTTCCTTTTAAATTAGTTTGTAATTAAATATAATAACAAGTTATTTATTGTATAAAATTAAAGAAAAAATCAATATTATTATGTAATTTAACTTATTTATCAATGCGTCATTTTTGTTTATTTTTCCTAAGGAAATTGCATTGAAGAGTATGGTTAAAACTGTCTTATATGTTGTTTAAGACTTCAAGCTATTACCATGTGAAAAAATACTTGCTCCTTTCTATGCAGTAATAAAAGTAATTTGACAGTAGATTAATTTTACGAGAAGAGGGCCTGAAATAATATTTCATACATTGGTACTCCAAGCTATTATTAAAATTAAATATATAATTAATTTCATTAAATATAGAATTATTAGACAGAACATACATATAGACAGAAAATATAAGTAAATGAATGTAAATAATATTAATGTAAATAATAACTTGAAAATTTTATTATTTTCACTTATAAAAAATGTATGCTTAGGCATTTTTAAATAACAATACATATATCTTTCATATATTGAATAAATATATTATAAACGTTGTATATTAATAGATAGAAAGGAATATATATATGCATAATAATATACATTTTATATTATAATTAATATAATAATGTGATGTTATTAAAAACAAAACCAGGTGGGTCACTCGTAAGAAATATATTAAAAAAAATGAGATAACCAACCTCTTTTCATTAAAAAAAACCTTAAAGCAAAAGGAAATTGTATCTAAAAATCATAATAGCAATTCAACGCCATTGAAGCGTCATCATTCTATTAAACTTTTTTTCAGTTTGTAAGGCGGGCATTTCAGATTCCAAGATTCCCCTTTATTTTTGCTTTCTTATTACAACCAGCTGACTAAATACGATGGTAGCCATAGATAATTGAAAGATAATATTTTTTTAAAAGTTGCACGTCGCGTCGCGTCGCGTCGAGTGCACGCTGTCGATCTTAAGAAAGCTTTATGCTTAAGAAAGCTTTTATGCAAAAGTCAACGGAATAATAAAACGTTTTGAATTTTTCTTGAGAATATGTATTATAATAGGTGCGTCGTGGTTAATTTGTAGAATTGACAATTTCTCAAAACCGTCTACCATTTCGATATATTTCAACGTTTAACGCACATCGTTATTTTCGTTCGTTCATTTTATATGACGATCTTATATGGAAATAAGTAATTCTTATTAAAAGGAGTGCAAATTATTTGTTTATACTGAGTAGACAGTTTTTGTTAACTAAGATAATATGTTTTTTATATTTTTTTAAATTTTTATTTGATTTTTAATTAATATAATATAGAAAATAATCTTATATTATATCAAATATAATAAAGTATAATAAGTTATTTTTAATTAATATTATATCGGTCGAAAACGGCAATTAATAACATTTGTCAACTACATAATTATAAAATAGTGAAAAATTAAATCTTAAACTGAATAATATTTTACATAAACAGTCAATCAATCAATAAGAATACAAAAAAATGTGAATAAGTTTCTAGATGATTTCATACGCATCAATGTATATTACAGTTACACAGTTTTTCTCGTATGATGGGGAAGGTGGAGCGAACGTTAGTTAGTAAGTGTTATGTCACTCACCCAATTTACGAGATATTTCTTGCTCGGTGGCGGTCCTTAAAGTGGGGAAATTAGCCTAATTTAATTTATTATAATAATTCCTCCAGGTGGAGATCAAACCCACTAATGTCGTGTTTATACTCGTAGTTCAACTGTGTTTCAATGCGCCACGACGCCTATATATATATATATATATATATATATATATATATATATATATATATATATATATATATATATATATATATATATATATATATATATATATATATCATACTCGAGATAATTTTGTTTAATATAATGTATAATTTATCAGATTATATATTATTAATACCTTTTTAAATTATGTTTTAACCATCTATACTATACATTTTTAATAGTAATATTATAATTAAAATTATTAAAAGTACATAAAAATAATTTGAATAAGCTTTTTAATATTCAATTATTATAGATTTTCAATATAATGAAAATTTTATTTCCTGCAAGCTCCGAGATAATTCAGAAAACGACAGGTCTGATTCCAGTCACTCAGTGCCGCTCTTAGGAACTTCCAGAAGAGACTTATCTATTCTAGCTGAGCTTTTATTTCCTAGATCATTTGCATTTCATAGATTTTGCTTCACGTAGCAAATACCTAAAGGTATTACAAAATTTTACTAACTTTTTTGTACTAGCTTTTAAATTGCTTTGCATACTAGGATAGCGTCTGATAGTAAATGTTATGGTTTTGGATTCGATTCCTAATCGGGGGAATATTTGTTTTTTCTCGCTTTGGTAAGTTATTAGGCAACGTAACGTTCAAATACCCTAGCAAGCGATATCTCGAATTCGGGCAAAAGGTGTGCCTTAAAGAATATAGTGCCTTGACACTATATGGGTCTGGGTTTCTCTGTTTACCTCTTTTTATATGGAATCTAATAGGAATAATCTAATCGGATGCTGATTTGAGTTAAAGAAATGTAATAATTATTACATATGGTTACTGTCACTGTTAATGACATATACTATACATCTCGAACGTATACGAATATATGAAAAAAAAATTCTAATTAATCAATATGATGTCTATTGTCTGTATATGCTTTGAAAAGTTTATCAAATAGATTTTTCTAAATGAAATATAGACCTACTAAAATAAAAAAAAACAGCTGTATTGATATTGCTTCTAAATCTAAATTTTAATTAACTTGGCGTAAATATTTTATTACTTAGCTATAGTACATCGAATTCTATTTATTTTTGATTTAACTTTATTTTACTTTTAAATTATATAAAAAAGCCTTTAAAAACTCAGCTTAATGAGAATCAAGACATAGATGGAATCATTCATATTTTTCTATGCAAGTACGCTTTTGTATCAATCAGTGAATAAAACGATCAACCGCTAAGTCTTATTTCTTGCTACCTCGTATCATTTTATACGTTTCTGCAATTTAAATAAATTTTTACAATAGCACCATTATAACTGGGAGAGCTTCAAATGAAACCACCTCGAATATATCATTCACAAAATTAAAGAAAAACTCAAAAGCTCCATAAAATATATTGAAGCAATAAAAAGATGTTATTACACAAAAAAAAGCTCCAATTTAAACGAAAAAGCTTAAACTGGATGAAATAATGGTATCATCTTCCATGCACATAAAGTAAGAACTTAATAAATATTTTAAAAACATCATAGAATATTAAAACATATCACGAAGCTCGCAGTAATATTCGTCGTGAAAATTGCCATCGTAAAGTTTGGGAATGCGAGTTATTTTCTCAAAGTGTGGACTTTATTATCCAAGGGAGATGTGAAAAATAGTCGGCCTCGTTCGGTCCAAGTCAAAATCTATCTATCATTACTTATTATAAATCGGCCCAGTTACAAAATAGTTTAGTACTTCATTGCACGCGTATACTTTGCTCTAGATCGATATGATTTATTTGCAGGCTGTTGCAGATGAAATTTAGAGTTTGATATGACTTGTTACAGTGTATATTGAAGCTTTATAAATGTAGTCGTTGTACTTAGAACCTACTCGTTTTTGGATTTTTTTTTATTTGAACTAATTGGATCAGTTTCTCAGAAAATGTGAAGGAGAAAATTAAATACACGTATTTGTAGTAATTCTTTTTACAATTTTTTTCCCTTCGCAAAATCAAAAAGTCAAAAATTCTTTATTTAAATATGCTATTACAAGCACTTTCGATTTCATCAATTAATATAAGTGTCAGTATTGTCAGTCCTACAAGAAGCTACCACCAGATCGGAGGGCAGTTCTGCTGAGAAGAGCTGGCGAGAAACACAACAGTTGCTCCTTTTAATGTAAATTTACAATATATTTAAAACTGTGGTTAGCCTCCCGAATGAGCATCAATAGTACTTAACTCCACATACTAACATCCGTATAATCTACTCATATATAGCAAGGCTTTACGCATAAAGCAAAAATATCAAAAAGAACTTGGTATTAAAAGACTTCGTTCTCCGTTTTCCAGCCGATCTGTAGGTAATGTCGAGAGCATAGACACTGTCGAGTCTATCGACAATGAGAAAAGGCTTCTCAACGCCATCGTTTCTTTATCAGAGCGATCTCCTAGCATTCATAACAATATTTTATGTTTCTTTCAAGACTTATACAAAACGAAAGCTTTCATTAAGCTTTAAAATTTACCTATAAAATTGAATACTAAAATATCAAAAATTTAAAGATCCAGTTTATTTGTATGAATTATTATCATTACTATATACATATATGCTGTAATTAATCTATAGAGTCAAATACAGTAAGGCTTAACATTTAAATTATTGAGATTTACAAGAATACTGAGTTGTTGTTCAATAAATTTTTATCAAAATCTCAAGTAATATTATTATAGTTTAGTAATACGTATAAGGCAATGTTTGAATGTACATACGACGGTTACAGATTTGAATCTCTCTCTAGTGAATGTATTATTAATATTTATACGGTCTTGTGAGATCAGGGGTAAAGCTCAATGTTGTTTTGTGCCTCGAAACAGCTAATCAAAGTTCAGATATAGAGTGGAGAACGGAGTATTTTAACATTAGGTTCCCGTTCCTGATATATGCAAGATAAGACGTAAGCTGGAAAAATGTCACAGAAATAGTAATTCCTTAGACAATTAAAAAGTTTCTAGCAAAATATTACAGCACTTTGTGGAAGTAAATAATTATATAGGAATAAAGTGAGCGCTGAAATGAAAGGGAATATTCAGTTTCTTTCAAAGCTTATCCAAAACTAAATATTAACACATACATAATAATAATAATCACCATTTTATATAATTATTCGTTTCTCCTAAAATAACAATAGCCTCCTTAAAATTACTTAAACTTTTTACTCCAATTTTTTTTTTCTTCAAAGTCTTTGTTATCTCCATTTTAAAACCAATATAAAAACTAAAATGAAAAAATATATTGTCACCACTGGGAACTGAACCCACGTTCATTTGTATAATCATACACTTTCAACACCACGACTTAGAAAGATGTTTGTTTTATAAATATACCGCAGTTACAGCATCTTTGTGTCTAGAGATGCTACACAGCCTTAATGTCACCGCCTTGTATCGTCGCTCGGGTGAGGTGACACAGTTTCTACCCGATGACTCCGTTGACTTAAATGTCAACGTCTATAGTCTATTAATGCAAATTATTATAACTTATTAGCTATTTATGTATGTTTATGGCTATTTTTATATTATTTATAAAATGTTCTTATAAAAGCACAATCGTTACATATATTTGTGTATGTATTACTACCTAACTATTACTAGTACTAACTTTGGAATAAACATATTATATAAAAAAATATTCAAATAAATAGTAGTATAAAACTCTAAAAACACGCCTTTATGAAATAAAAGTCAACCTAAAAAATATCAGATATCAAAACGATAACCGTTTTACTCATATCTACAATAAAATATTTATAACTTTTGACACAATGCACCCCACACTTCTTTTTTATCATTTGGTTTAATTGAAACACGTATTTTTTTTTATTTTTATATAAATATAATAGGTGACCATGGAAATTAACGTTAGCGAAAAATATCAAATCTTGATTAGTATAATAACATTGTTTTTTTTAGCTTCACGCAGTATCTCTTATCACTAGGGTAAGGTTCCCTCCTTCGGAACTCATCATCCCGCTTTATCTTCTTTTCCATGCTCTGGGCATGGATACGAAATTAATTCATTCTCCCCGAATAGAAACCAACCCACAACAGTCACGTTAAAAGTCAAACCCTGACTTTACTAAAAATACACTAGAACTGTAATATACAACTTCCTTCCAGTTTCACCAATGATATGGGTGCCAAACCAGCTCGTGGGTGCTCCAGCGGGCACCGATGTGACCGTCGACTGTCACACTGAAGCGCATCCCCGTGCGATCTCATACTGGGTGTATGACAACGTGATGGTACTGCCTACTAAGAAATATGCTATTAATACTGAAGAGAATTCTTACAGGTACTTATATGTTGTAATTAAGTATGTATTTTAAAATTAAAGATATATATATTTTTTAGCCAAAAATAAAATATAGCCAGAATGCAGCATGCAGTCTATCTTTTACTAGCAAGCCGTTGAAGCTTTTGATATAAAGCCTTTTGGTATGAAGTCGTTTTGATATAAATTCAATAAAAATAAAAATATTCTGTCTCCAAAAATTAATAAAATGTACCAGTATTTTTAATAATCAATTGTTGGCATTCTATTTTACTTTAATTTACTTAATTTAGGATTGCTATTTAGTAAGAAAATTATTATTTTAAAATTAAAAATGATATTTTGTGTAGTAATACGACGTATTCATGTAAAATATAAGCCGGAGCGCTCATTTGCCGGGTCTTTCCCACAAAAAAATATCTTTATACTTTACAATTTACTAAATTATCTATCAAGCCTAACTTACGTTAAAATTTGACTTATTCCATAAATCTATGATTCAAGGCATCGTTAAATCAACCAAACTATAGTATTAATAAATCCCACAAAATATATATTCACTATATTAACTGGTAACCTTCCAGCAGACGCCGCGAATTCTGTTATATTAAATTTTCATCTTGAAGAGGATTTTAGAGTAAAATATATTTTACAATCCTAACCTACTTGTTCAAGAGCGTAACGTATGGTGCTAGGAGAGATCTTGATCTTTTGCTTAAAGTAAACCTGGATGATTTGTAAATTTATTCCGAAAATTTGCTTGAATACAAAATTATCGTAATAAAAAAATAATATATAAAATATATATATATATATATATATATATATATATATATATATATATATATATATATATATATATATATATATATATATATATATATATATATATATATATATATATATATATATATATATATATATATATATATATATATATATATATATATATATATATATTATATATATATATATATATATATATATATATATATATATATATATATATATATATATATATATATATATATATATATATATATATATATATATATATTATATATATATAATATATATATATATATATATATAATATATATATATAATATATATATATATATACTATATATATAATATATATATATAGATATATAATAATATATATATATATATATATAATATATATATATATATATATATATATATATATATATATATATATATATTATATATATATATATATATAATATATAATATATATATATATATATATATATATATATATATATATATATATATATATATATATATATATATATATATATATATATATATATATATATATATATATATATATATATATATATATATATATATATAGTATATATATATATATATATATATATATATATATATATATATATATATATATATATATATATATATATATATATATATATATATATATATATATATGTATATATATATTTTGTATATAACAAACTTTGTTGGACTATTTCAATACAGAATATTATTTATTTCTTATGATTGCTATTAGTTCTAGTTTTTTATTTAAGCCACCTGTAGCCATGACAATTAAATTAAATTGCAGCTGATAACGCCGCTTTAATTTACGCCACCTAAATCGGACAATCTCTAAAATAGAGACTTCGAAAGCGGTATAGCTTATAACTTAGTGACCTATCCAGCATGATATAAAATGTGCATGAAACCAATGAAGCATATCAGTTCAGTTCTTTGATAATGGCGTTCCAAGTACACACGAAGGTGATTATCCAGTGATAGAGATGGTAACAACATATATATGTTGTAACCTAATGAAATCGCTTGGCTGAATTCAAAGAGGCGCGGACTCAAATCCCGCTGTGTTAAAATTATAATACGGTTTCTTTAAAAAAAATATTATTCCATAGATACTAACCATACCTTAGGAGAATGCTTGATAAGGAAAGAGTGTGGCAATGCAGCCTTTAGAACATTTAGATATATTATTATAGAACGTAGTGGCGCAGAGGCACAGCGTCTGCCTGTAAACGCGACGGTTTGTGGGTTCGATTCCCACTCTGGGGAGAATCAATTATTTTCATTTTCTTCGCTCTGGCAACAAGGAACCGAATGTCGGAAAGTAAGGAACGGAGTATTTTAACACTAGGTCCCCTCTGCCTACCCTGTTATGCACGGGATACGGCGTGAAGCGAAATATATAATATAATATAAATATTATAGAACGTCAATGTAACGTCAATATAAATATAAATATTATAGAACGTCAAAATCATATATATTAGAGTGACAAGTAGTCCAAATGTCTATGAGGAAGTCGCGTTACATATAATTAATAATTTAATAGACTCTGAAGCACTCTACACTGTGTATGTGTAATCCCAAGCCTGTATTATGCATTGGATATTATATAATGGAGCTTTGAACAGGGCAATAAGTGTAATGTAACGAATTATTATATATACGAGTATACATAATTTGTGTTTATGTATGTTTTATACATACATGTTATGGCTTGTGGGTTTTATTTACTTATTAATTCTATATTGTACATAAAAGAAAAAAAATATATATGTACAACAGGAGGGCTTTATGCTAGAGAGCATTTCTCCTAGCCAACCCCTTTATGTGAGTATATATACAACACAGCAACACTGCCTTGTTTGGTAAGCAGTATTTTCACCCGACGATTAAATGCCTCACGAGTGGGAGCTCTACGGATGGACTCAGGCAAGTCGTTCTATAGTTCTGACTCCTGCTACAGCAAACGAGATAGAGAAAATATTAACAATATTAAATTTATTATTCACGTATAGTTTTGTAAAAACGTCCAATTATTGAAATATTTAATATGAAATGAATAAAAATAATAATTACTTCTTTATTTTTTAGTATTTTTGTTTGTATTATATAATTATTATGAACCTATATATGTATATAGGCCGTCGTGGCATAGCGGCATAGCGTCTGACAGTAGTACCTGACATGCGTACACGAGTCATGCGTTCTTCCTCACGCTGCATCGAAATTCTTATATGCTTTTTACAACTTATTACTTTTTTAGCATCTCAAAGATCCCCAAAAGAGATTCCCAAAGATTATTACAAAGAACAATCATTTGGCCACAGAGAATACTGAAAGTATTAATTCACACTAAAAATAGAAAAATACTTACAGAAAACATATAAAAATAGCGTGAGGAAGAACGCATGAGTTATTGGTCAGACCGCTTGGACGGTTCAAATCCCGCTGCGTTCAAATTTCTATGTGATTTTTTTAAGTACTAAATCCGAATAAATTCATAAGGCATACTTGTTATAAATAGCATTCATTAAACAATCCCATATACTTTTGTTAACAGAGCACACATGAAGTTAACGGTGCGGAATCTCCAAACGGGCGACTTTGGCAACTATAGATGTATTTCAAAGAACTCCCTCGGCGAAACTGAAGGCTCTATTAGATTATACGGTAAGATATTATACTAGAAACCATCATGACTGTAAATGCGCAGGTTGTGGGTTCGGTTCCCGCTCGTGGGAGCCAATTTCGTTTTTTTTATTTGTTTATTTTTTCTTTTATTTATAAATCTAAGCGTGGCTAAAAGGCGTTAAGTAGAGAAACGAACTATCTTGACATTATATTAGAATCAAAAATTCTTTTTAATACAACTTTACTTCGTAGCATTTTAAACAGATGTATATTGCTATAAAGTATGGTGCTTTAGTAATATATATAATATATATTTTATGAATATATGAATAGTGAATCATATTATTATATATATATATATATATATATATATCTTATATAATATATATATATATATATATATATATCTATATATATATATATATATATATATATACATACATTTGGATTACTAATTGTATAATGGAGAGAAGAGTGACTTGATGTATACTAGAAGACTATATATTTTCAGTTATAAATATATATTATATATATATATTTTTTATTTGTCACAGAAATTCCGATGCCTTCAACATCACCAAAAGCAACTGAAATGAAAAGCAATGCTCATAAAGAAAGTGAGTACAACGACTACAGTGTACTAAATGTATTTGATCATGTATATTTATTATTTGTTTTATATTAATATTTACATTTGCCATTCAATACGGTTGTTGAAATTTAAAATCTTCAATATTTACTTACAAGTGTATCTTTAATTTCAATTTTAAATCTGACTTTTAAATAAATAGCTACATATGCTAGGCTAGACTAGACTCAACTGAAAAAAAAAAATTGTAATATTCACTCTTTATTAACTAAGTATTTAAATCTAATTAGGTATATTGTTAGAGAAGACGTGTAATTTGAACGGTTTCCATCAATCGCGGGTTCAAATCCCGTTGCGTTGAAAAAATATTTATGTTTTCTTAAAGTATTTTACTAATCTTAGTGTGGATTAACATTTTCAACATAATTTTATCGTTGAATAATTATCATGATGTTAAATATTTTACTTTGATAGTAGGTTTGACCTCCATTGGAGAAGAATCTTCAATTTTTTTACATATTTCTGCTCTGTTACATCAAGCTACATCTCAAAATGAAGAAATGTATAGAGAATATCGTGTCCTAAAATTAGATTTTCTCCATTTTTTCAAAATACCAACATGATTTCTTAAGACTGAAAATAAAAATAATAAATAATAATTTCATACTAATCGGAATATGAAATACAATTACACATCGGTTCCAACTACACGGCTTTATTTAATTTGTATTTTGCTATATCGAGCATTTGCCAGTTATTAAGGTTTCATTTCAACGGATAATTGCTAAGTAATAATGTAAATTAAGTCTAATGCATATTACTATCGTTGCTATATAAATATAATGTTAAAACATAATTTACCCTGTCGTAGGGTCAAGGTATTTGTCAGTTTTGTGCTATATCCCGCTTAAGTCAGAGTAGACAGAGGATATCTAGTGTTCAGACACTCCGTTCCCCACTCTATTGGTAGTGGGATTGCCCACCGTATTAAATTTTCGAGATCTTGCGTGGAATGTTGGAACAACGCCGCGTTTTGTTCACGTCTGATTAAGTTTCCAATAAAAATTTATATAAAAATTAAAAATATACACACATTAGCATTGGATGCAATATAATAATTTATAGCAGTCAAACTTTTTTTTTACGTTATGTACTTAATAAGAAAAAAATATGAACTACTTAATTATTTATACCATGTAAATTTGGAAAACGAAGCTTAAATTTCAATGCTAGCTATCAAAATGGTAAAAACACATATTGTTTCCATTCTGAAGTTGCGGCGTTGGGTTACACCACTCAAAGTTTGAATACCAGCGGAAAACAGAGTGTCTTGACGCTAGGTAAATATGAACTTACCTCGCTATAAAAGCTTAGAGCTTAAAATGAAAAGATTTATACTTATTAAAAAAAAGAACTTCCATATTTTTTATTAAAATGCAAGAGGCTGCAATTAGAGTCAGCTCTTCTTGAGTGTGTGTACATTGCATTGTAAGCGCGGCCTGGTTTAGTATCTATTGGCGAATCGGCAAAGTTCATCTTTGGATGTTAGGTAACATGTATATAGACTATCGCAACTACTTGCCATTCTATAGAAGTTTTATTTTTCATTCTTACAAAGATTAGTGGCATGGTTTCTTACTTTTAATTAGAAAGAAATCTCAGTACAAATGAACAATATCAGTATAATTATGATATAATTTAATAGCTAAATAATTACCTTATTATTACTTTTTGTGTATTTAAATTTATTATAGAAATTTGCTACGTTGAGTTCCGCGACTCAACACGCAATGTCTCCAAAATTAGAAAGACTGTGGGGAAGGATACTGCTTTATGCGGGAAAAAGCGTGAACTACAGCGTGAAGCTTTGTAATATTAGTTTGTAGATATACTCGTATCTATATATTAAAACGTGAATTAACCATCTTTGGACCCCGTTTTACGAAAACTGCGCATAATACTTAACTATACGCGTAATACTCATAAAGTACATTAAATCAATAAATAAAACATTACACACACTACCATATGTTTAACAATATAACTTTTGTATGAAGTGACGTACCCGTTGCTATGGCAACGCGTCAATGGGTCCTCTGGTTATAAAAAATAGGCACCTGAGTCACATTATGGAAAAGAAATACCTACATAAATAATAAATCAATTATTAATTAGCTTTAATTTCGCTAATATAATATTAAAATAGACCAAAAAGAAAATTATCTACGAAATATTATATAGTAATTATTTTAAAACCAAGTGCTGTTATAGTCAAGTCTTACATAAATAATGAGAACTTAAGAGGTATAGTGTCCTAAGTGAGATGAAAGCGGATAGCCCATAAAGTTTTACTAAAACACTATTTAACTACGAATTTGTAAACATAAACTAGTTTATAAGTGTAACATACTTTAACACTTATACGGTGTAGTTAAAGTTAAAAATATTTGGCTGTAAGTACTGATATTACTATTCTCTTATGAATATTCTCTTACAAAGCTTTGAGCTTAATCGTTTCAAATTCAAATTATTAGCATCAAAAACTTTACGATCGGTTCACTAAAGTACTCTGATACCTCAGACCTGAGAAGAACCGGCGCAAGAAACTCAGTGGGACTTTTTTTCCATTATTTTTTTTTCAATTTGGTCATATACCAATTTATTATTATTTAGTGATAATGATACCTTTGAAATACCTTTATTATGGATTAACTTTTTTTTGCGGCTGTCTATAGAAAGAACCTAGGGTCAAGACACTATATTCTCCACTCTCCGTTCGAATTCGAGACATTGCGTGGAGAGTTGGTGACTGGTGGAACTCAACGCCATGCTTTGTCTAGCTGGAGTTGGAAAATGAAAATAATGAATTCGGAAAGTGGGTATGAACTCCACAATCGTCGAGATTAAAGTGACTGTACCATTGTGCCACAGTGGATCATTTATTATGAAACATCTATGAAATTGATGAAAAGTTAAAAGTACAGTCTACTTATAAAAATAAGAGGTTCTATGTTCGACAACTATATATTCTTTAATGTATTTCCCTGGATTTTTCAGTCAATACACGTATGTGTATAAGTCCGAGACTAGACTATAGATCCGAGAGAAGTGTTAAAATAAAAACAACTATTATTGTTTACGTAAACAATTGTATATTTTTTTCAAGTTATATGATATATTTAATCAATACATAAATAAAAATTGGTTCATATTAAATATGAGCAAATTTTTATGCAAAAGGTCACGTAAAAAGCGATGGGTGTTAAAAGTTCTTCTGATACCAGTAAAAAGAGGCAAATGGGGGTCTCGTCACATACAATGTGTGAGGATAAAAATTTGAATTAATTATTCATGTGTCAGTGCCACGTACATACAAATACATAATAATATAAAGTATAATACATATATATGATCGTAGTATGAAAGTGTAAGTCGAATTATTTTTGTTTTAATTGAAATGTTTTCTCTATTTATTTGTCTAACTGTAAAGAACCAAAATATTTATATTTTATATCAAAGATTCCCCTTAGATTGATGTGAACCTGTGATGGCCATTGCTAAGAGACACGTGTCAACTATGCGATAGTGGCGTGTTTCAGTATCTTCTTAGTATGGAGATTTTCTTCCTTATTAGCTTTTAGTAGAGAGAGTAGAGAGGCATCATGTATGTAATATAGAGTTAAAACTTAGTATACGATGTAAAGGCTTCACCGGACGATAATTGATAATAAAATTATATTACTGTTCAATACGATCTAAAAATTAAATTTATAAAATATTAATGATATAACTAATGAGACTGTCGTGGCGCAGCGGCAAAGCACCCGACTGTGAATGCGACAGTTGTGGGTTCGATTCTTACTCCTAAAATGAATTATTTTCACCATCGTTTCTTAAAACAAGAACAAAGCACGATATTGAGTGTCCCCAATAAAATTAATTATTGTTCCGGAAATTGGGGTTAAAGCGAGGAACGGAGTATACTTAATACTAGGTTCCCTCAGCCTAGTTCCCTCTGCTGTATGTGGCCCATAAAAAGCATATAAATAGTATGTCAACAAATCTGGGACGTTTAAGTTTTTTAAATGAATAGTTAATTATATGGATTAAATGGGCGAGAGAGGTCAACTTTTTATATCAAGCTAAAAATTTCTGTTTTTAGATTTTTTACTTTAAATAGGAATACACAACTGCTTTTAACTTCTCGCCTCTTTTAGATTAATTGCGAAATGTATGTCTATTTGGATTGGAAGAATAACTATATGTCATATAAAATATTATAGATATACACTCTACAGTCATCTTGTGCTATCAGAACTTGCTTTTATGAAATATTTGCATTTTAGCTAATCTCTATGTAAATGCTTAACATTTAAGCTTAGGATTAAAGTTTTAAATAATTAAAAATAATAATATCCCTGAGCTCTTGTGAATTTACTTTTGCAAAAAAAAAATCTGCTACACCTAGTTGTATTTTAGCTAAAATCAAAAGCTAATGAATTGGCAAGCTCGAATGTATAAATATAAGCTGTCATTACAATGAGGTTTCATATTAGAGATGGCGATCTGAGAACATTGATTCAAATTATTTATTTTGAATTTAATCTGTTAAAATTTACATTTTAATATATCGAGTCTATCTTAATACAGATAAAGCTTTTATAATAAAATAAAAATGATGATAAATAATTTAATTCAAAATATATAAAATTTTGATTTGCAATAAATATTTTTTAATAACAAATCACGTGTATATAAAAAAATCATTCCTCACCCAATTAGGTACTTGGAATAGGTAGTGTTAGAAACACTAGTACTATTTTGTTTAAAAGCGATCAAATTTAAGAATAAGTCGATCATAGAACGATCTTTCCCATTTACCAACTTGCATTCACGATGTTTGCAACATTTCTACCAATCTTGTGTGCCATCGCATATGATTAAACAAGTTATTTCTTAAAATAAAAATTGAGGCGCCTGCATATTATGATTATTAAATCTTAAACGATAGTGACATTCCGTATCAACGTGTATATAGATTAACAATAAGACTGCGACTACATCACTAATCACTTAACTATTTTAGGTGCCCAAGCGATAGATCGATGTATCGATTCGATTGAAAATATCATATTTTTTCTCCTATCACATACCTTGCGTTCACAGCGACGCTCCGAGCGAACGTTACGCGCGCGACCGAGCGGCCGAGCGTGGTGCGCGCGCAGCTGGACCGCGCGCCCGACCGCGCGCACGTGTACCGGGCGCCGCACCCGCACCACGCCTCAGGTACGCTACGATTCAATAAATTATATTTATATATATATATATATATATATATATATATATATATATATATATATATATATATATATATATATATATATATATATATATATATATATATATATATATATATATATATATATATATATATATATATATATATATATATATATATGTATGTATGTACGTCACATTTGTATATATTTGCATTTTTTTTAATTAACACAGTTTGTGCACTATTTTATTAGACTAATAGAAAATTTAGTATACTATTCACGTTAAAGTATTTGTTAGACAACCCAATATTTTGTTAGTAATGTAGAAAATTTTGTACAGATTATATAACATTTCTTTTTTATATGTATGTATATATATGAATCACTCGTAGTCTCTCGCATACTTCCAATTATAAAATCAAAAAACCTAGTACCAGATCATCAATTTGGACTTAGGCAAAAACATTCTACTGTTGACCAGGTTCATAGACTTATAGAGAAAATAATGAGTACTTTTGAAACTTACAAGTACTGTGTGGCTGCCTTTTTAGACATATCACAGCCATTCGAACGCGTGTGGCACGAGGGCCTATTGTACAAAATTAAATTATCCATGCCTAACAACATATTCCAAATCATCTAGTCCTTCTTAAGTCATCGTAACTTCGTGGTCCAAGTGGGAGAAAAAATATCTAACCTAAGCCCAATATTAGCAGGCGTTCCATAAGGCCTTCGCCCTATTCTATATCTTCTTTACACCTCTGATTTACCTATGCTGCAATCACAACTGGAACTTTTGCACATGACACCGCAATTCTAGCAATCTATAGTAACCCAGAATTAGTTTCGAAAATATTACAATTCGGGCCAGATAGCATAGCAATTGGCTTACGAAATGAAAAAAAGTCTGTGTAGACCACTTTTACCCTCAGAAAAAAGACATGTCCTCCAGTGAAAGTAAATAACGTGGAACTCTCCCAAGTCGATAGATGTCCGATACCTCGGTGTACACTTGGACAAACGCCTTACATGGCATAAAAATATATTGAATAAAAAAAAATAACTTGGTCTACAACTAAGGCTATTGGCTCACAGGTCACAAATCCCAAGTGTCTTTAGAAAACAAATTACTATTAAATAAAGCTATACTCAAATCAGTCTGGACCTACGGAATACAACTGTGGGGAATCATATTTATAATAATTTCTAATAATTTCTCCCCCTGGTTCGTGACCAACGAGCAATTGTACAAAGACCTAGCATTGCCTACAGTTAAAGATCAAATAGTCAGATTCACCAAACGCACTTGCGCAAAAACTTATGGCAATGCGCAAAAATTACGAGCGCCGACTTATGCGAAAGATTCCCCAAGATATGCTTCAGTAAAAGCAGAATATTTCTTTTAAATAAAGTGTAACACAGGTTGCCCTTCCTATACAAGCTAAATAAACCATTTTGTAACATACCTGCCGCTGAATGTCACTTACTGGTGACAGATTGCGGTACAAACAAGAGATAAAATATATACATATATATATATATATATATATATATATATATATAATATATATATATATATATATATATATATATATATATATATATATATATATATATATATATATATATATATATATATATATATATATAAATATATATATATATATATATATATATATATATATATATATATATATATATATATATATATATATATATATATATATATATATATATATATATATATATATATATATATATTTATTAAATAAAATATAACCTTATAATAAAAAAGTTATATAAAAAATTTAAAAAATTGTGTTTATTCAAATAACTTATGTAGACGTATGTCCGTGTATATCTTACGGATATACACGGACATACGTCTACATATGTGTATGTAATATGTTACTAACCGTAAGCTTAGTAACATATTTTTCTTAACATTCTTTCCATATTTAGTACTAAACATTGTATAGTGATAAATAGTTTTGACTTCCATTCTCAGGCAATTCAAATACAATATAAACACAAATTTGCCACCGCTATATTTTTTAACCCTATCTAAGAAAAGAAACACAAGCAATTCCCGTGAATATGAATGGATCCCAAAACGAACACAAAATGACTTACCTAAAGCACAAACAAATAAGAACCCAACACAAGTACAACTAAACACAACGAAACAGACAATCCAAGACTAAAAAAGGATCTGGAACATGCAACTTTAAGCAATTGTACGAGTAATACAGGCGCGTTGCCAATTACCGAGGGTGGGACAGTATTTTACATTCTCAATCCCATAGCTGAAGCCAAACCTCGATTCGTAAGGGCTTTACCGCTTTGTATTCTTTGTAACTATATACTCGTACTGTGCATTATTAACAGCATCTTCCCTTTGCCGCGTAAAAAATGAACTCGATGAAAAATCCAACACCTCAACGATACTAGATAGGTCGGACGGAATAATACGTTTGGAAGGAATGTTTTGAAAAAGATATACCTTCTTTTTTTTTTTAAATATTACAAAAAAATTACAGTTTGATATTTTGGATCAGCAGCAAGAATATAATACATACATACATACATACATATTTTCACGCTTTATTCCTAGCGGAGTAGTCAGAGAGAATGGAGCGCCAAACGCTGCGGTCCCTGCATATCTCTTTCGCCTCGTCCACTGTCATTGATCTGCTTTCCGGGGGGTCCTCATGCTTTTACGTGACCTTCCTCCAGTATCTTTGACACTGTGTTTTTGAAGGTCAACCGGGGTCTCTCCTTACATCTCCTACCACTTACTTTCGCTTCATATATCCTTTTAACATTCTTTCATCACTCATTCTCCCGACGTGCCAAAACCACCTGAGCACGTTCTTCTTCATTGCCACTGTGACATCCTCGCTAGTACTTACAATTCTGCGTATCTCTTCGTTGCGGATTCGGTCAGTTAAGCTGACTACGCATATTATCCGAAGAGATCGTATCTCCACAGCATTCAACTTTCTTTCATTCTACTTCACCAGAACGGCATTGTGAACGGCCAACTGTGCAGCTGTAATGACGTCACCGTCTCAACAATACAGCTAAGGCATCGTTCATTCAGTTACTGGCAGCAATACGCCTTTCCACATATATAATTAGTATATTTTTTCGAAATATATGGGCATTTCATAAAATGATAATTGCTTATGATATAGTATACTAGCGACCCACTCGCGACTTCACTAGCTGGAACTACAGTATTATTTATATAATAGTACAGTGAATTGCATTCACTTTTAATAAATTGTAGCCATATGTAAATTCGTTCAGTATTTTTTACCTAAGCTGCAACTGAAGCTGTTTTAAAATAGAAACAACTTATCTTGAAATATGGAGCTTAAGATTTAATTTCGACCCCTTCAGCAGTAGACGATTGGCATCTATGAAACATTGAACAAAAGCGGTTCGGTTCAGAGAAGTTCCATTTGATCTAGGCATGCGGTGAGCTCGGGTCGCTTTCCTACCGCCAAATACAGATTAAACATTCAACGAGTTCGCATACACACTTAACCCTCATAAATATTCAGTCGAGACCGCGTACAATCAATTCTTTCAGTTCCCAAGCTTGAGGAAAAAGTGTTTGAACAGCCAAATAATATGATATCAAATAGAGAAACGCCTTTGAATAAAATATAAGGAGGCTCCATTGTTGAAATTAACTATACCCGTAGAGGAGACGTTTACGAGGTATCTGTAGAACTAAATGGAACCGGTTTATTGTTAAAAGAAAAATAATAATATTAGATAAAATATTTACATTATTTTAAATATATTTTAAGATCAAGAAACATTATTATAAATAAGTCACAAAGCATTCTTTAAAATATAGCTTTATTAAGTTAAAACACAACATTTCTCTTTTAGTAAATATCTAAATTCGAAAATGCGGTCCTTTCTTGGTTTTCCGCACGCTTAAATGCACAAAGCGTTACTTTTGTATTTTATTTCATGTTTCGTTGCTCAGACTCATTTACCTTTCTTACTTTTTGTTTCTCTTTGGCTTTCTCATTTTGACTTTTATTTTCATTTTGCACCTTTTTAGGTATTGCTCAATTATTTTAGCCAGGAGAAACGGATATTTAATTTAGCAGCCTATATTTTATATATTCAGTTCAATATAATAATTGTTATTTTATAATTAATTACAATTTTTGAGGATGACTATTAAATCAGTTACTTACAAAAATATGATAACCACTGCTAGTATATACTCCTCCAATGTATAATGGTATATGTAGAAAAAAGTGCAACTTATGTATCTCAGTAAATATTATAAATTGGTACATAAAACTAGGTATATTTTAAAATAAAAGTTAAAAAGTTAGTTAGTAAGTTATATATATATATATATATATATATATATATATATATATATATATATATATATATATATATATATATATATATATATATATATATATATATATATATATATATATAACAAATGTATTTTAACGTATTTTCTTTTGTTCCAGGCACAAGTTCCCTACAATGCTGGCGGCAATCATTTCTTGCTATCGTCGTACTAGTTCATATAGATTTCATATCAGATCTATTTATTTACTTCTAAAAACTTAACAAATTGTTAGACACATATGCAGAACAGTTCAAAATTTACAGGTTATTTAAATGATAACATATCATACAACTATGTAACAAGATCATATCCTTTTCTTAAGAATATGAGTGAGAATTTTATATTTGTAAGGGTTAAAGCCTGGTCAAACTAAAAGATAGCATATAAGCCTTCAACTTGTACTTCCGTATCTTCTTCCTTGTTGTTAATGTTTTAAATTAATTATTTCTTATATACTATACGAGTAATCGATTTAGATTTGATGGATAGTATTTTTTTTTATTTACAATTTATTAACAGAGTAAATAGACGGAGCCTAATGACAAATCACTTATTATTACATTTTTTTCGGCTTCCATTGGCTGAACCTAGCGCAGCACTGTTTGTTGTTTAAAAATAACAACTAAGTGATATTATCAAATTTGAAGTGGAATTTGAAATCACAACCGTGTAAATACAAATATTTGCCGTACTGTTTGTACTCAAGTTTATTTCATAGTTTTAAGCTCCATATTATTTATGATTCGGGTCGCCAATTTACATTTTACACCCGATGTACGTACCGACTGTATTATATTTCAGAAGGTAGAATAGATGAACTTATATTGTACTATTGTGACGCCATGCTTTGCATAATATTGTCGTTCCAAAGTGCCAAAACTTTCCGACTGTCAATTTGTAAATTTACTTCGGGATTATTCGTTTTGATCACTTCACTCAATAAATTTAAACTCATTTTGAATTTAAAATATTCAAAATGTTTATTGAAATTGTTGGGTTTAGTTAAATTGTTATCGTCTTTTCGTCGAGTTTCCATAAAACAGTGAGGTGGACTTGTTAATTCTCTCACCGTAAATACAATTAAATATGAGTGTCAACTCTGAGTGCGGATAAGATAGAGTTAATACAAAAATATAAAAAATCAGGCCATTTTGATATTATAACAGCTAAATATATCAATATATCCAAATTTCTTTTAACAAGACACGATTGCATTCAAATTTGGCCTGATTTTTTTTGTTTTGTGAAGTAAATATGAATCCATCTTACCTTACTTTAACTTAACACTCTGTATATACAATTAGAATGCTAGAGACAGCACGTGTAGTATGTAATAACCCAGCTTGCCCTTCACGCTTCTATGTAAATATATATATCTAAATAATTATTGCACATGAGATTACATTCTAACGAAATATTAACTATGACAATTGTTAACTTAAATAGATTATGTATCTATGGATGAATGTATAAAATATATCTTTTATTATAAATAAGAGGTACGGTTAGAATAAATTTACCTTTACAAAACCTTTGTTGTACAGATTATTGTGCGATTTTGATGATGTAAATAATAATAAATTAGTATAAAATTATTTTGTTGTTTTATTTGCATATATATTGGGAGGTTTTGGATTTGATGTTTGTATGCAATAGAATATATGGGTGAAATTGTAATATACCATCAGAATATATTCTGTGCTCAGAAAGAAAAGAATATATATAAGGTGCAAAAGTTTTGATAAATAATAAATATATATAGTATGCACATATCAAAATCAAAATATTTTACAATAAACATAGATACTAAATATAGGTATTGCATTCATAAATACATACCTACACATATATATATATATATATATATATATATATATATATATATATATATATATATATATATATATATATATATATATATATATATATATATATATATATATATATATATATATATATATATATATATATATATATATATATATATATATATATATATATATATATATATATATATATATATATATATATATATATATATATATATATATATATATATATCTATATATATATATATATATATATATATATATATATTATATATATATATATATATATGTAATCTTCTATTTATGGGTTATTAAATATATGTACAACAATAGTGATCGATCTCTCCTTTTAATCCATTTACATTACTAAATAAAAGCGATATAGTAACAAATGCAGATTTTTTTATAAAATGTTCATATGCAAACTCATTGCACCAAATGTCTTGTACGCGATGCTCTGAAGGCACTGTTCTACAATTACTAGCCTTTTCATTTTAGGTGAGTGTGTTGACGATTAAACATAAATATTATGGAAAGCAATCCTGCAAGTTGTTTCCAAGAGGTGCGGGTATTTAAACACCTTGCAGGATTAATAAAATTAGTAATGTGCATAAATCGATAATAGAAGTTAAAAATCTTTTAGTCTTTCTGTCTATCTGTTTGTTTAATTGCACAATTAAATAATTATAAGTTAATCTTGCAAAAATTGGGCAGAAATATTGTGAATTTTGGTATGGTAATAGTTTAGAGTCTAGATAGTTCAATACAATTTTATTAAAAAAATAAGCCGATAATATTTACTTACTTTGATTAATAACAGAAATTATTGAATTGAATGTCAGATAATAATAATGGCAATGCCAATTTTAGTTCTTATTATTGTTAACGCTTCATGCGTTATAGTTAAGGGGGTAGCCAGAGAGAAATGGGTCAATAACTAAAGCAACACATAAGATAGTTTACATCCCGGTGTACAATGCCGTTTCTGTATGAAAGTAAAATATAATTGCATTCAAATTCACCGGCTACTCGCAAGTGAAGCTAAATTTTGTAATTTTGACGAAAATAATCTATCTATATTTCAATAGAAAATAAATTATATGAATAGCATTGATAATGATTTACTATCTTAACAACTATTAGTGCTTTATTAAGATATAGGAAAAGCAAACTTTCTCTGATTTTATTGTTAATGTTTACTTATATATTAATTTTATCGCTTCAATGAAACATAAAGTATAGAAACTGGGCTAAAAGTATACACCTATCGCCCAGAACTATATAACAAACAACTATAGTACATATATAGTAAATTGTGAAATATAAAAATATTAGTTAATTCTAAAAAAAACTCGCAAACCAAATATACTATATAGAAACAATGTATAAAGAAAAGCTAACGTACAGTTAAAAATATAGCCAAAAATGAGCGTGAGGAAATGGCGAAATATGTTCACTGCATATCGAAACAAGTCAGACCCAACGAAACACTAGAACAAATAAAATTCTCGTTAAAAGTCTAAGTAAATATTTGAAATAGCGGTGGAAATGTTTTTATCAGAGCTCGGTGTAAGCCTCCATAAATAATTATAAAGCTTCCCGTTTCGCGGACATATAAAAGCTATTTATTCTTTCAGTTTTATCGGATATTCTTTTGAGAAAATTCGTTAGCACCGTACTGGAACTGAATTTCGATTAGAAAAAGACAAAGGAGCCTGCGAAGGAAATCAATTAAAGCCCATTGATTCAGGAGAACCGATAACGGCTGTCAGTGAGTGAAAATGGCCACTTGATAAAAGCTCGCCCTATCCAAGATCTATTTTTAATTATTTCAAACGATGCAACGACGCTGCCCCCCTTTCTTCACAATTTTACTTGTCGTATTTGATTACTTTGATAAGAACGATTTGATAATAATAGATTTATTCTGTGGAATAATTAGAAATTAAGTTGTTGTTAAATGTCTCAAAATTGGGCAGAAAGTGTGGAACAAAGTGTCATGAACACTTGGTTACCTATGTCTACCCTGCTTTGTGCGGGAAATTACGTGAAGCTAATTATTTATTTTATTTTGACACTGCTTTCAAATTCTGCTAAAAGGCTGAAAGTCTGAAATACAGTAATTATTATGATAAATAAACTTAATTAGCCATATATCAGACAGTATTACTATATGTTTTAATCTGCATAACCCAGATTCTTCGAAACCAGAATTCAATAACCTTCAGTTCAATATAAGTCACGTCCCAAAATCACTTTAATAATAAAAATCTTTAGAGCTAAAACCGGAAATAGGACAATATACTAAACAAAAGATAATCACATACATGTACATATAAAAGATATGTATGACATATATATATATATATATATATATATATATATATATATATATATATATATATATATATATATATATATATATATATATATATATATATATATATATATATATATTTATTTATCACATACATAGTAATTACAAAGTGCTTTGTTGCTATCATTATAACTGATGATTGGCATGGATTTGATTTGGCATCATTGACTGATGAGAATCTTCCCTATAGATAAGTCGGGTCAGATCAGATATCATTGTGAAATCACAATATCGATCTTTTAAATATATACTATATATGTACAAAGCATTTGCAGATTGGTTAATTGTTATCTTCATATTTGTATCTGGTATATTGGAATTCTAAATTGGATGACTATTGTTCCGACTATACCTGTATTGGCAAACTTGAGCAGGTTTCATTTTGGCACACGTAGATTTTGTAAAATTTGATTTTAAGTTTTGATAGATATCTTATATATATATATTAAATATATATATATATATAATAGTTATATCTATATTATATAGTATTATAATAGATATACATATATATATATATATAATATATATATATATATATATAATAATTTACTTTACTGTAAAGCTTATCGTTATACCTAGAAGATAAATATATAAGAAACACATCACAATTAAGTTTACTCCAGAGTTCATTATTAGGACCGCATCGTAGGCCACTGAATTGAAGCGTCAACACTAGAAAATTGCATTTGAAAATGTTTTTTTTATGAACAATCTGTTCTCTGATTTAAGTTAATATAATAGTGACGTGGAGTTTTGATAGAAAATGGGTTTAAAAATTGATCTGATTGAATTGACTCCGGAATTCAGTACAATATACCGTAACTATATGAACTATTACGAAATAACCCTATTAGCATAACATAACTTGATAAATCTCAATTAAAATGCATACTCTTCCAAATATGACCAGCTCCATCAGGTCTTGGCGCGTTACCAACATCTACGGCAGCATGTTTGTGTGGAGCGATCTAAAATATTTATATTGTAAAAGCCTAACGCGAACCGAGAGGAGACGCGACTCCCGTTTTATCTTCACCTAATTCGTGATTCAAATTAAATTTCCTACCATTAGGTAAACTAATATTTGACACTTCGGAAATTGTAGCCTCGATAACAAGTTGGAATTAATGCCCAACTCAATTTACTTTTGCCAATAAAGAAATTTTCGTGATGAATATCTTGAGACGCCCCCAATTGTTTGTTTTGTCGTATCGTGTTCTGGCGGCGGCTTTGTTAGCAAATTTTTAAAATTCAATCTGTCATTCGGACAGTATTGATTGCTAATTTTCTATTTTTGAGTTCTTTTTTTTTTAATTTCGAACTGCATTTTTTTTAAAACTCTATCCTTTACAAAAGAAACTTTACAAGCTTCACACTTGGCTCTTACCGCTGTCGTATAAATTTTACCGCGTAATCAAAACTTATAAGGTTTGGAAACTTACAGAATACGTAAGCAGTGGGAACGTATATTGTAAGCAAAGAAATAATACCAAATTGGAAATGTATTGGATTATGACAGAAAAAATCAATTAGAAACGTATGCTACATGTGTAGTTAATTTCATATAAAATGACTGAACCGACTACAAATATAAATTTATCAACATTTATAAGTTCTATTTTCTTTTTTGTAATTATTACGGAACCATCGATGCATAAGTACAACTCGCACTTGGCCGGTGTTTTCTCTCATTCTGGAGGTCAGCTGGAAAAAAGCTGCATAAAAAAAATAATGATTTACACATTTCTCCATTTACCAGCTATCAAAGAACAATGCCACATCAAAGTGAGAAGGGGATCATATTAAATTTTGAATTTGAATCTGCTCTTTAATAAAGCACAAAAGTTATACCCAAAGCCATTATTGATTTACATTTACAAATATTCATCTAACAGAATGTATACTGAAAAACAAAAACAACGCATAAAACTGTCAGCCAGTCTCATAAACAATATTATGCGGAAAGCTAACGCAATTTCACACGAGGGTATTATAAACTCTCACATATTTGATATTTTGTGATGTTGTAACTCACGTCACGGTGGGATGTCCCATCGAGCTATGTATATGGGTACATAGGCGACGGTCGTAGGTTCCATTCCCGCTCAGGGGAATATGTTTCAATTATTTATTCGGTGTAATATTATGGAAAAAAAATGTCTGTCGAATCTGTTATTAAGCTGTTGTACGGAGTTTTTAAC